>PQWD01014028.1:0-190378 GCA_019425675.1 Leucinodes orbonalis | reverse complement strand
GTGTGACGTCACAGCAGTAATGAGCGCCGTCACGTAGAGTGCGCACGCGCACGCGCTAGGCCACTAGGCGCGGTCGGGGCGGGGGGCGTGGCCGCGCGCCGATTGGCCGCATGCAAATGCGCGCGCGCCGCCGCCCGCGCAATCTCTGCGCGAGCGCACCATTGTTGCGCGGCAAAAACGCGCAAACCCCGCCGAGCTCGTTTGTCGGGAACATGTACGGACAAAAACAATGGAATGCGCATAACAAGAAACCGCAAAAAAGCCACGAGGACGCGGCGCGGCGCTTTTTACTCCCGATTTATGTCCCCGAGGCCGGGCGAGGCGCGCGCTACTTATCCTAACATCGCCGGCCGTCCTCACTTCTCAACACTTTTTCTGCGCCGCAAAAACTAGACCGAGCGCCGGCCGATGCGCCCGCGCAATTGCCGGCCGCCCATTACTCTGCACCGCATTTACATTGAATGCGCTGCCGATCCCGAACGTCGGCAACGCTCAATTAAAATAAGGCGATAAATTAACAGATATAAGTAAGCATTGGTGCTGTGCTGAATAAAGCTTATTACTGTGCAACATTCAAATTGTATGAACAAGCATCGGTGACTCATTGGTGCGGACTGTTCAAATTTTCCAAATTATGTATACTTAAGTCTATTTAACGCTCTTACGGTGAAGGAAAACATCGTGAGGAAACCTGCGCACGCGTACGAAAAGATTCAAAGGGTGTGCTAGAAATCGGCCAATCTGGCCCGCGTGGTCGACAACGGCTAATACATCCTATAAGGGTAGGCTTGTGCCCCTCGGTGGGGACGTTTATGAGCTGATAATGATGAACAAGCCTTCGCTTAAGTGGGGTAGAGCCATTTTGTGGCACGAATGGGAAGGCTCGCCGGAGTGATATCATGTAAACACAAAAACTGGCGTGAATCAACGCCTCGTATTTTGCCGTAGACTCTGATCCATCTGCCCTCTATATTTTTCCTTCTTCTTCTCAGTTTTCAAAAGTAGACAACACAGCGGTAGCAGGTAAAGAAGCGGTATTATTCACCATCTGGTGAGCCGTATGCCTCAGAAATAATAAAACGAGTGGTTTTTTTACATGAACGGGACGGTCAGTTTGCTCACCTGGTGGTAACATATAGATACGCCTGACCACAACATATGCAGTTTAGAAGGAAAATCAATAATCCAGTAGTCATTATTTTCCATTGCTCTGCGCCCGTTACCCGAGACGACAGATGTTAGGTCCCTGATACCCGGTAATTTTACAAGATATAGTGCCCTTATCCTGAAAAAATAAAAGTGCAAAACACTTTTACCGAGTCTACAACCTAGTATATATTAAGCAATTGGTTTCCCAGTAAAGGTTGGAGTTCCGTAAGGCGGTTAGCAAATTGGTGAGAAGTTGGAGCGCACCCAAGTATGCGGTTTATGAAGCCAATACAGACACTTCTGTACCATTCACATTCACCCTGTTGCCTATGTTATCTCGGTAAACTGTTTTGTCCCCAATGACAGCCAGTGAATCCCCTTTTGTTGTAGAGATCATTAATAAAGTACCTTATACTCCAATTTATTGTTAGGTAAAACTAGCTATACTATTTTTGAAACCCAGATTATTTTCTTCTCAAAAATAAATGCAATCATTTAGTCAATGTTACATGGAAAGATAGGTACCTTCTCATTGTTTAAAACAATGTTACTTAATATATATTTTTTAATTAAAATGTAAGTTTTTAGTTTCATCTATCATATGAGTTCCGATAAATCATACTCAATAGAACTGCATAAATATGTACGTAAGTATATAACTCGGAATCAATATCTTATGGACTACTGACAATCTCAAAGCGTGATTTAAAAAGTTGCTTTGATATCTAATAGCAGATTTAAAAAGAAACATTTAAATATATTATAAGTAGATATTTAAACCAGATACAGTAGTATAAAGCAAAGCTAAATAACAAGTGAGACATAGACTAACTTATCAGTAAACATTTTTCCGCTTCAACAACATAAAATCATTGAAAGTCTCGTCATGCGAGGATTAAACTTTATAAACATTACTTTTTACTGTCACCACCGGGCTCCGCGAAGGGCAATATTTATTCAAACTTGCAATTTACACTCATAAATCAAACTAATCATGTCCTCTAATAATCTAAATCAGAGGAAAAACGTCTCAAGCGTCCGGGGCCCGGCTTTAAAGATAATTAGCCGGCGCACGCACACACTCGCACACAAACGTGATGAAATCTATCCCTCGGATGCTCTACAGCTTCCTTCAGTAAAGACATAAGCACATCTTAGTGTTATAACAGATACGGACTGAGGGTCGTGTCTTTTCCTTAAGTTTAAAGAGAGCCCTTTTCTCTTGATAGGCAGCTGTCCATGAGCAGCGGTTTCCGTTTTCCATCAGACGGGCCGCCTGCTCGTATAAGCAATAAAAAAAACAAAAATTCATGCTGAGCGGAAGGGGGTATAGAAGTAAATATCTAAGATACGATTACAAAATGAAACGCCTGTGCGTCATTAACAGGCTTTGAGCCGTAATTAAGTACTGATGACGTCATTATCAAATAAAAACAAGTACTATTAGTTAGTGAAGGTAAATGACAAAACTCTGTAATCAAATAAAGTCGAAAAGAGTGACATTCGAAATTCTTGCCGAATTTCTTGAAACTACTTTTTCCGAAATAAACATGTGATTTTTCATAAAAAAATGTAATGAAAAGTAACGATTCAAAATAATCTGTAAAATATTTATATGGAAATATTTAGAGTTTGAGAAACCCTACTCAGAATGTCGTGTCAGAGCATTCAAGTAATAGGTCTTAGCCCAGCTCTGTCCTGTATAAACAAGCGTTCATTACGCGTCCGCAGTGGACGCATTAGATTCGTTCTGAGTATACAGACACACATTCGTATTCAATTATGCGCACGCGCAAAAACTAGTCGCGCATTAGAATGAGCGGTGCGGGGCGCCCCGCGCGAACCTGCCGGTGTTGCCAGACAGTTACAGAAAAAATAAAAGAGCTGAGTTAAATCACGAAATTTTAATCCTGAGGAAGGTAATATATTAAGAGATGTTCGTATGCTAGGATAAATCAATGTCGTCATAGAAATTAGACATAGATACGATGACGTAGCGACTAGAGCGTTCAGTAGACAATTACAAAATTCAATCAACAATCTTAATTGTTGGTTGTCGAATGTGTTACTGAACTATATTATCTCAAGTACTTCCGTGCTCCGGAAAGTACTAATTAATGGCTATTAGATCCTGCTAATACCTTTCTTAGCTAATAATTATAAATAAATAAATATTTACACAGAGCCATCTAGCCCCAATCTAAGCATTAGTGTGTAATATAGATACTAAACCACGGATAAACATTATTTTATATCTTTATACAAACAGACATGTTCATGCACACAAATGTTATACTGCCTGGGGATCGAACCCGGAACCATTAGTGTAATAGCATATGGAGAGATTATGTAGCCAGTTAGAGCTGGTACTGCAACACCACGCCCAATTTACAAATAAAACGCAGGGAACGTCCGGGCGCGGCGGCGCGCATATGAATGGAGCGCTTTTTGCGGCCGCGTCGACTGTCGCGCGCAATCACTGCAGGAAACGTTTAAAATGTAAACAAACCCGTTTCAGCTTCTTGCCTTTGTTTTGTGAAACTCAAAAAACGATATGTCGGTATTACTATTAATAAGTGAATGCATTACGTAAGCTTTAAAGACCAATGTTTATTAGTAAATGATTATGTTCCTTTCCCCATATTTTTTGCTGGGACTGAACCTGTGTCCGTTTTGGTCCAAATCTCGTCAATGACTGAGGGTGATCCATTTGCAGCTGATGCCTGTGTGTGTAGGCAAGGTGTTTTTTTATTTCAGATATTGACTGGAAAAAGTTTTGCGAAAGTTCACTGGCAAAATTTGACAAATATAAATGGGATATGTGGTGCAAAATCGGGGAGATTTTTCTAGCAACTGCCTGTATAGTTTTAAGTTGACACTTTTTTCCAACCTATTGAACCTACATATCCAATCAACAACGCAGATAAACAATTTCACACCAAAATACAAAAACGAAATGTAAACAATAAACAGATGAGGCATCAAAATGGTCTTGACCTTGCATATAAACAGACGGAAATACGGAACTAAAACATGAAGTACTTAACACAAATCTGGACTCCGATCAATGAACTCTGTAAATTGAATAGTAATAAAATCAATATTTAAATAGACCGTAAGCATGCCGCAAGCACAGAACCGAGTAATGCTGGCGCTGCGGCACGGCGCGAAAACAATTACGGATATATCTGATAAGTTCGCAATTTATATTGATTTGAGCTCCTGATTATAGCAAACAATAAGTTTAGGTTAAACTCGTTGTGTTGTATGAGCAAATGCATTGGCAGATCACAATATTCAACACAGCTAAAAACCAGCTATTGGAGAAAGGACTGTTCTTAAAACTAGGCTTTGGCCCGTAGGCCATCGTGCTCCGTTTCTTTGGCGAAGACCAGTGAGAAGCGATGGTGGGTTGGCTGGTAAGATTGACTGAAGTACCAACAATGCTGGAGAAACAAAAAGCGTATATTGCTCCTAAGCGTAAGTAATATTTTTGCTACATAATTTAAACGACAACAACAGAGCTGGATGCATGAAAACAGCATGTTCTCTCACTGTAGTGCTATTTAAAATAAAATGCTGTGAAATAAAATTGAGTTATGAGTTGTGTTGAAGTATACCTTGTGTGGGCAATCGTAGAAAATGACGACCCACGTATGATGGCTGACTTTAAAAAGGCGGCTGACAGAGGAATGATGCAGGTTGCTGAAGACTGGAACGGTTTGTACTCTTAAGGGAAGGTCCGTGTTCACCAGTCCACGATGGTGAACTGATCGAATGATTGGTAACAAAGCATTCTCACTCATATAATTTTAAAAGGCTAGGTATATGAACGAACGAGAAGGCTATGTTATGTTAGATGATACTGTATGTACGCTGGTTTTGAGATACAGTCCTCAAAGGTTCTTAGCGGGATAAGAAAAGTAAAGATTCAGTCAAGTCAGACTTAATCCTCAGTTTTGGTAATCTGGAAGTATGTTAAGCATAATACTAGCATTTTGTTTTAGGGCTCGCTTAAGGGATATTTTAGTGATCATACAGGCTTCTGCGCGAAAAGCAACTTTGAGGAACTTCGACATGATCTGACAAAGTTGGCTCAGTCCATGATGGGAGGTCACTTGGTCTTCCACAAATGTCAAGTTGGTGCAATAAGGAAATTCGATATATCAAATTCAAAGCAGTTCCTTCAAATGATTCTTTGGCGCTTCGATAAAATATGTCCGCACCGTGCAACGAAAGTGTGTAGGTTTCGCCGAGGCGGGTCATTACCGCGGTTTAATTTTAATGAAAATATTTTTATAATGCGCCGTCAGAGCGGCTCGTGACCGGCGCATCGCGATGGTGCAGGGCTGCTGCGCCATTACTTATGACCGCGGCGGTGCACTGAGGGCTTCGACTTGCTAAATAGGATCGTACCGCAGAATATTTTTAAAATACATCAGTGACTAATCTAGTGATTTGACGCTGAAATGCAAATAGCATTTAATTGGTGGGGAGAATGTTAAGCATGATTTTTTTATGACATGGGCAGGTAAACAAGGAGCAGACGGTGTATTTGATAGGAAGTGATACGGCCCTGCCACGCAGGGATACTTGCTACTCAGAGGAAAGGGAAAAGGAAATGTGGGGATGGGGGTTATCTAACTCACTGAGCGAAACCACAGCGTTTTATCACGCCGGCTTTCTGTAGGGCTTTGGTATTACTCCAATCAAGTCAGCCCTCCTCAAAACATGACTCTTAAGCACAACAAATTCTAATAATTTTGAGTAATAAATAAAATCTTAATAAGTAAAATAATGAGGCAACCCTTTGCGCGGGCGCAAGGTACCCGCGGGACGGGACCGAGGGGGCAGGGGGCGAGAGGGGCATAACTCGCGATCACATTGTCGATACAACGCGACTGACTTATTGATTCCTGCTTCAATTAGGAGAGCGGGAGGTGGCCAGCACGCCTGCCGACTTCAGCCACATCGAAATGTATAACTCTTCTACATTGAATTCATTTGTATTCCTTTCAATTCTACAGGTCTCCCCTATTCTACGCCAGATATCCCAGTTCCTAATCTTCTTATCCAGACACCAGCGACCTTTCGCAAGCGGTCGGTCCATCAAGCCGGAGAGGCTGTAACTCCACTCCAAAACGCTTCTGCTTTGGCGGCCATAGGTTCTGTGACATGCGTGACCAGCCTATAGGCACTTCAACTTGCTGGCTGGTGAGTAGGCGTATTGATTTGAACAACATTAAATTCTGACCCTCTAACATTTCAAAAAAGATCCACTAACCCACTGGTATGGTAGCTACACAGAGTAAAGAAAATTTTAATGAGCAGTTACAATGGTTTTACCGTCTAATATCGTTCGATCGTTTTACAATTCTGAATGAAACCAAAGAAGTTGCTATTTAAATCTTTTACACAAATGATAAGTTAACAATATTTGTCGAGTGATCAGCTAACTTGTTAAACTTAATTAATCTGCTTATTAGTTAGTTATGTTTCTTTACGATACTCCAAACGAACACCAATTGAGCAACATCAGGAAACACGAAATAAAAATTGTGTTTTTAATTTAAATATGAAAGTTCCTTTTTAACATGTTGCGGGACATTTAAAAAGCAACTATAATGTTATTAAAGGTCCATCTATATGCCAAGTTGACTTACCATCTGCGCCCAAAGGCTTCTTTAAAGACTCGAGGCGATCGTTCCGCTTAATAGGACGGTTCATTAATCAAGTTATCGCAACTGTATCGGGGATCACAACATTGCTCATTGTTTAACGGGATTCCATTCATAATTTCGACCTTATTTCCTGTGGATAAGGGTGTTGTGGTTTGGGAAAGAGCAGATGGCGTATAAATGTCACGCGGGGCAAAGGACGCGGCGCGCGCGCATGCGGCGACACGCTCTGGTTCCCGATTCCGCTAATTTTTAAATTTGCTGATAGGATCGGAATTGCGTCTGCATAGTAAAATGCACTGATTCATTCTTGTTTATGGTAGGATTTTTATTGTTAACACCATAAGACAATACATTCAATCAAATATTTATCATTTTAAACCATTAACAGTATTACATAACACTAGAGTTGTGCTGGGATACCAAAATTTACAGTTGGATTAAAAGTGTTGTCATGTTAAGTACATTAGTAGAATTGAGATCCTGGTTCGGCTGACATTTGCCTGTAATTTATTTAGACACTTGTTACATATTAAAGGAACACTGGTCCTAAGGTCAAGGTTGCCGACGAGGTGTCCTTGCGCGAGTACAATGAACGTTCGGTACATGGTTGTCCAGAATCGATGGTATTTTTAATATATTATAATATCGGGTCAAAAAAATGTAGGTCCCTAAAAACACTCATTAATGCCAAACGGAACTGGTTCGGATTGTAGTTTTATACTGAGATGAATCCAAGAACACTTTCCATCAGGTGACTCTTTTGCTCGTTTGCTCCTAATAGATAATAAAGACGCTTTTCAATTAGGTAATGAGTGTATTGTTATCAAGTACTTCTTGTAAAAATATTTCAATTCTATGAGTTCATTCGTAAAGAATAAAGGAAACTATTGAGCCTGCATTTCGTCTGCTTATACATTTATTTAAAAATATATTTTAATTTGTAAACAAATAACTCAAAATGGTGCACCTTGCACATGTGGAATTTGACCTTCTATAGAATAAGTTCTCGGCCAAAAACATTAAATAGTTATGTAGTTATTGTAGTGTGTTCATTGCTTTTTACTGGACTTTTTAACTGTACACTAGAGTAGGTTTTTGACCCTAGGTGAAATTGCAAAATATAGCAGGCGGTCGTGTGTGAAACCGCTATAGGTTCTTGCTCCATTACGGTGTTAAGGTCCTTGAGGTGACAGGTGGAACTTATTTTGTTTTTTTTAAACAATTGATTGTATTGTTGACCATCGTAGTAAAAAGATGTTTTAAATATCACAAAGTACCTACATACACAGTGGTACTAGCTGCTAGACTTGGTACTGAGTCGTCTAGGTAGGTACTACCGCACTGCCAGATATCGTTCCGTGTAAAAGAAGTGTTTTGCACTGTAACTAGTAAAATTACCGGGTATAAGAGACCTAACATCTTTTATCTCGGTTGACGCAGTGCGGGGTCTATCAATTGTTGGTCTCCATCAATGCTACACCGGACATGTGGCGAGCATAGATTGCTCTATATTGTTGGATTTACAACCGGCAAATTTGGACCTTCGAGCCGGATTTGAACCAACGACCTTAAAACTGATTAGTATGACAGTAGCGCCACTGGCCATGCAGTTGTGCAAGTAGCGCAGCGCGACGCAATCGAGCGCCCCCTGGCGGCGACGCCTACACTCTTTATTGATACATTAGCCAATTAGTCGGCAAGTTACCAGCAATTAAATAAGAATATGACTTTGAGATATCCATGGCCTCGTCCTCTATAAACATAATCTGAATTTACTTAAATCAACGACATAAGTAGGTGTGATTATTTTTTACATTAATATTAATCTCACAGAAGATCTCAAAAATGTCGATGCATGGTCTAGGTCTCACATCTGTTACTCCTTCAGAGCAACTAGTGTTTCTTCTTCTTAGTCGTAAACACTCTTGACAGAGTGGTCGTGGTCATTAGGAAAGAAAGGTTGAGCGTCACGCTTGACAATGTTCCGCCACTCCGCTCTCACCGCCGCCTGTCTAGTGCACTGGTATAGGGCCCCCCGACTGCTGCCTTGACCTGGTCGGTCCAGCGCATTGGTGCTCTGCCGCGTGCTCGTGTTTATAAGAGGCGATATCATTTGACATCAAATGAAGCGTCGGTGGCTCAACGGTGTTTACTGTCGCCCTCCTAGCGGGAGGGCTGAGGTTCAAATCCTGCCACGTACCAATGTATTTTCGAATTTTCGAAATTATATGTACGTTATCCGACGCTCTTGCGGTGAAGGAAAACATCGTGAGGAAACCTTCATGCACGCCTGCGAAGTGATTCAAAGGTTGTGTCTGAAGTCTGGACGACTGGGTCCGCGTGGACGACTAAGGCCTAATCACCCTATACGGGTAGGCTCGTGCCCCTCGGTGGGGACGTTTAATGAGCTGATGATGATGAACCGTAACAATCTATAGGCACTTTTTCGCTTGCATACATGGACGTCTAAAAATAAACAAAGTAAAACAATTTTTACAAGTTAACGAATTTTTGGAAAAAAATACACATAATAATTATAATGAAAATGTACTAACAGCTAAAAAATAATCCAAAGTCCTAGGCACCAGTCACCAACGGACAAATAAAGAAAGTCGTGGGGCGTAGCGGAGCATGAAAAATACGTAAGTAACATTTATTATATAATCATATGAATCATTGACTGTTGATAGAAATTTCACATTCACAGTTTTTTATACGTCCATTGTCTGCATATTAAATAAAAAACATACCTGCAAAATGTAGAACTCATAGGGATAACATATTCGTCAAGAGTCCCGTTATCTTGTTGTGTAAATGTTCTAAACTGGGCCTGTGGGTCACTGATCCATGTCCGATAACTTCTTTATCTTTTTCCCTGTCGTCCGTATTTATCCCTGTTACCGCTTCAATTATTGTGTATGAATTATGAAAAACGTTTCAAAATCAACGGTTGACATTGTGTCTAATATAAAAGTTTATTCAAAATAATTATCATACAATAAAACTATCTATCTATTTACCCTAAAAAAAAACTATGCAAGATTTATTATATTTGTAGGTATAAAAAATACAAGAGAACACCATTTATCTATCTATATATAAAGATAATTGAACATATTTTATTAATAAAATACGATGGTAAAAAAAAATATCAATGACCTTTAAGAAGACGTCAATATTTTAATTTATTGGTATCTGGCTATATCTTTATATTATATCGTGGAAATGGTTTTGGCATAATGTAATATTTACAATTGCTTGTTTTAATGTATAATACATATGCTAGTTCCCTATTAAATAATAAAATAAAAATTAGAATATTATAAAGATTTTAAGTAAGCACCAATCAGTTAAGGATAGATACTTTGAAAACCAATACTTAGTCTGCATAACCAGGACATGTTTTTTAGACGTATACATACTCCTTAAATAAGAGGTATTAAAAGTGTACTTCAAAACTTTGACTTATAAAAAAGTCAAACAAGTTATAAACCTCCGAAGCTTACTCATACTCGTATACGCATCGATTGTTTATATAATAAATAGTTTTTAATCCTAATTGTATACAACCATCACCTAAAAATAACATAATAATCGCAGAGAAAGTTATTACGAAAACATCAGGACGTAAAATGGAATGTAAACAGCTTAATGGCTAACTCGGGGGGCGGCGGGGGTGCGCGAGCGCATCGCAAAAACTATGAAACGGCCGCCAATTACAGTAGCAACTAGTTTTTAAGTCGCGAGAACTTTCTTCTATCTCCATATTCATTACAAAGAAAGGGTGAAATTATACGCGCACCATGAATATGCTAACGGCTGCGTGGTAAATGCTAAAGTTGAATAACACCGACCGGACGCGGCCGCACCGCGAGCGGGGGCACAAGCGTAGCGAATAGCGGGCTTTGCCGCGCAGCATAGCTATAGGATGATTGGGCCGCAATCCAACACGCGCCTAAAATTTGGACTGGTGGGCGACGGACTAACGTGCTCTCAGAAGTATGGAACCATCTTTATTTTCGAGCCTACCTGTATAGGGTGTTTAGGCCGTAGTAGTCCACGCTGGCCCAGCGCGGATTGGCCGACTTCACGCACATCCTTTGAATATCTTCGCAGGCATGCGCAGGTTTCCTCACGATGTTCATCTTCACCGTGAGAGCGTCGGATAAACGTACATATAATTTCGAAAATTTGATAAGACATTGGTAAGTGGCGAGATTTGAACTTGAGATCAGAAGGCAATATCACACCAATTAACCACAGACGCTACGCAGCGTGCCTAATGCAATGGTTAAAAAAATATATAAGCGGAAGCGATAGCGGTGGCGGTAGCGATTACGGTTAGGCCGCGGCCTGTGTTGCGTGCGCGCAGATTTGTGATCCGCTCCGCTTGATGGATGGCGTTCGGCGAACTGACTAATGCTTCGTTAATGCCGGCGGTAGAAAGTTATTTGCATATTACTATTGATACTTGCTTTTTATATGCATTTATTGGATGGCTTTGTACACGCAAGTTGGTAAAGTTTTTCAATTTTGACAAATTCACGAAATCGCAAAAATATTTATTTTAGTTAGACGATAGTTTTGTATTAGGATTCACACTTTTGGAATTGATATGTAACGTTTTCAGATTCAGATTGATTGAGACCAACAACTGATAATATTCTCCATCAAGTGCGGCCACTGCGCTTATCACCCGAGACAACAGATGTTAGGTCTCTTATGCCCGGTAATTTCACTAGCTACAGTGCCCTCATCCCGAAACACAGAAGTGCAAAACACTGGTATTTCACTGGACGATATCTGGCACTGCGGTGGAACCTACCAAGACGACTCAGTACCGAATCTACAACCTAGTAGAATTTATTTTTATTTTGTGAAAAACTTTTTTAATTAGAAAATGTATTATTGTTCCACGCGTCGCGTGTGCTGCGCGCTTTAAAGTGACTTAACGTAGCGATTGTAGGTTATATTTTTCTGCGGGAGAATGTCTTATACCACGGTTAATACCACGGGAGTAGCTATTTATACATAAGTATATGAGTGTATGTGAGTTTCATAATGTCTTCCGTGGCTGATGCAGGCAATCAGTTGCACCAAACCCGCGCACACCGCCGCTGCAGTTACTACATGCAACGAATGTTTAATGAACACCCCCAACGTGCTTTCATTGCATAATCTTTTACATATACTTTTGAATTAACAATTTTTTTAATCTTTCTTACTGGTTTTAATCTAATGGTTTCGTAAAGTGGGATCTTTGATACATATAAAGAGATACCTATAGAGACTTTCTTCATTTTAGTTGTTAGCTTTATGTCCTTTGCAAATTTGTATCATATTTTTCGTTCAATTGTGGTGAATCTAGACTATGTAAAATATATTGATAGACGCCTCCTGGAGATACTTCAACAGACGAGTGATTATCAATACAATGAATGAATGAAATGAATGGCTACACCTTCACCGGACAAGTGGCGAGCGCAGGCTCTCAACTCAACATCAATACAACGTATTAGCATCAACAGTTTATAGCAACATATCGTGTAGATCATGAGATCTGATGATGAATATGGTTCTGAAGTACAACTTTACCGTGTACCACATTCGCCAAAGATTATAACTGAAATTTGAGGCCTAACTACGCATTAGAATAGCAATCTTTGAACTAGGATGTTGCCTGTGTTGGCTAGGACGAAGTGCGCGCCGAGCCCAATCGCCAACGCTTTGTACCTTTAACAAACTTCTATTGTATTTGCAGACGCGGGGGAGGGGGACAGCTCCGGAGGGGGGGGGGGAATGAGAGTAATGATACATTCGCAGGCCGAGTGAGGTGCGAGGTAATAATGAGTTATGTACGTGATCCAATTATTTGGGGCGCGCTCATTACGCGCTAAGTGTGAAATATGGCCAGCTTTATTGCTATAGCTGACTTCTCGTCTGAGAGGGGGGCACCCCCCACCCCCAGGCCCGCGGGGGTCATCTGCAACGCTGCAACTGTGCGCGCTAAATCATAATAATGTAAGGTGGTCGGCAAACTTGGTCAGTTCTTAATATGTAGCGGCCTTGTGTTGGTACTGTGGGTTATATTCCGATGGGTCAATCGTAGAGTAGTGTTGTTTGGACGACTTAAGCGAATATTTAGTTTATGCTTAGAATCAGCTGATCGAATACTTATTGAGGTTACATGGAGTCAAATAAAACAAACGACCTTATTTATTCTCTTGACATTTAAATTAGAAATCGCTTCAGAAGAAAGGTATTGATAACTGGAATACCCTACTGATACTTGCTCTGACATGTTCCATATTTGTAAAAAATAATGACTCGAATATTTGACTGAAAAAATCTCAATATTTCAAAATGACATATACTTCTTACTACTAATATTATCTAAAAATATTTAGTAAAACCAATAAGTTTTATAAAGAAGTATCATTTTTACTTTAAAATGATCACTTCATATAAGTTATCAACCGAAGGATCCCTAATCCTTGCCCTTTGCTCCTATGCTCGAGCAAAACCGACAAGGTCTACTTTCACTCGTTTTTTCTCTATAAAAGGTCCCGTTACGAGTAACTGTTCCCTCACGGCTAGTGCCCGTAATTGAGACTTGAGACCTAAAGATTAATTAAAAATGTATTACGAAGGGTTGGTAAAAAACGTTTTGCTTTCATTAAAAATTGTACCGTTTGTGGTCGTGTATATGTGTTGTTAATGTCAAATTTTAATTTAAGGATTTATATTCCGTTGCATAGTTATATCTTGAGTCAATAATGGTTAATGTAGAAATAGATTCAGGTGTAGAAATTGTTGGAAACTCAACAACAAACTATAACCAAAAATGAGTTACTCGGAAATTCACCAAAACTTATGATAATGTGACTGTGATGGTTTACCAATATCGCGATAATAATGCTGCGATGACTTAGGCATCTTGAAGACGTGACCTTGCCTTTTGACCTTTTATTGCTCTAGAAATATATCAATCAATATAGCAAATATCCATGGACGGCAGTAACACTTTCTATTAGATGAGTTTACCTCCCTATTTCATAAAAATCGTACTCGATATATCTTTTATAATACACACGTAATTCTGATTCCTTTGTTAATATGCATAATGGGTTTCAAATTGCAACATTACATCTAAACATGTAATTCCTTCCCGCAGTTACGTATGATGTTAATTTATAAAAAGTGCAAATATGATAAATGGACAATTAAATATTAATACGGCAAACCGGTGCAACGTAAAACTACCCGCTTTCACTGAGTTTTTGCCGCGAATAGTCCCTAATTAGAAAGAAATGCCACATCATGGCAGTCAACGCCCGGACACTCACATTATTCGTCAATTAATAAAGACATAATTGCCACCCTTGCCAAATGATGGACTCCTTAAATAACATTCGCAAAGAGCGCAAGTATCACGGGTAGAATTGACTCGACGTTCTGATATAACATTAATATTTATATTTTCGTTCACAGCTGATTAATGTCTGTTATATGAATATATTAATATAGAGAATTATATTAATTATTATATTAATATAAAGAAGTATTCATAATAATATTTATTTATCCACACATGGATCCATTGGTTAGTTACAAAATTCTTATATACTATATTAGTAATACAACATTAGACAAAAACATTAAATTATTGAACATAATAAATACATCCCGCATTTGGGTTAGTAAGGGCGGTTATCCAGTGCCTTAGTAGGACACTGTCCCACTTGATGTCAAGACCCTAAGAATGCTTTCATACATTTTCGTTTAGATACATTAGTAAGGTATTTTGGAGTACTACGTATATTTTTACTTCTTCTTTTTTGAACTCCGACCTCGACATAATGAAGCAAACTTTTGTCAGTCCTAGACCAAGGGAGAAATGGTCCCTGTTCATTTGACACAAAAGATGAGTAAAGAACACTCATCCTTTTGCTTACTCAACTATCCATCTGTAGTAGTTAACTAGAGCAACATTCGAACTATTAATAAATTTTAACATTGAGATTTAATGTGCCTCTTTAATTTGAACATCAGGGTTTGATGCTCCTTAATATACTCAATTAACTTTTAACAATACTTCAAAGTTCACAAAGTACAGATAACACATTTTCCACAGTAACACATGCATTATCATCAAAGCTGCAAACCATCCGTATAGGCGAGCGCCAACACACAAGTCAAAAAATATGAGACAATACCTCTCGGTGTGCTGTACCTAGGTGCGCCCACTCTACAAGGCTAGAGTTATTCCATTAATTAAAGCTCCGGGTCCGCGACACGCCCCCACCCACCACCCTCAAACAAACCAAGCAATAAGAACAGGGCTGTCATTAAATCTTACAGACGAGGAGGTATGTGGATTTATAGAAAGAGTTGGCACGTTAGCCGTGATTGGTGGCCGCTGGCGACGGTGATAATGGCGCGGTATGGATGGCGTTGTGACTTATCGGTTGCTGATTGGAAACCAATTAATGTTGTACGATGAGAAAGAATACCATAATTAGGTCTTTGAAACTAACGCACTTCCGACCCTTTATGTAAGTAATAATTTACTACGTCGTAGACTTGGTATTGAGTCATCTAGGCACCACCACAGTGTCAGATATCGTCTCGTGAAATAGAAGTGTTTTGATATCTGTGTTTCGGGATGAGGGCACTGTTGCTAGTAAAATTACCGGGTATAAAAAACTAGCATCTGTTGACTCGGGTGACGGGCGCAGTGCGACGTTGATGGAGAGTAATATCTCTGTCTATCAGTTGTCGGTTCATCAAAGCAGCTCTGTTATGGTCAGGCGTATCAGTTACTATCAGGTAAGCGTCTTGATCGTCACCGTACACTTGGTTAAAAAAAAAAGTTAGTTTTGACAATTTTGAGTGGTGGTGTTGATAGGTCCAGCTGTATCCTCAAAATGTATTTTTTTAACAATAACTTTATATGTGGCGCAGGAAGCTATACTTCGGCATGAATAGGCCAGCTCGGTCGGAGTAATACCACGGCCTTGCAAAATACAGGTTACTGGAAGCCATTTAGTCTTTTCCACCTCCTATTTTTAAGTACACTAAAAATTTCATCAACATCAGCTCATTGTACGTGGTACGAGCCTATCCGTAAAGTGTGTGTAGGCCATTGTCGTCCACGCGAGCCTAGTGCGGATTGATCGACTTCCCGCACAACCTTTAAATCTATTCGCAGGCGGACGATGGTTTCCCTCCACCGTAGGAGCGTTCGAAAAGACATTGGCACGTGGCGGGATTTGAATCACATCCAGATCGGAAGGCAACCGTGCACACCAATGAGCCATCGACGCTCTACTAATTAGCCTACCTATAAAATGTTAAAGCGTGTTTTTTTTAACATGATATTAGAATACTTAGCAACATTCTTGAGGAAATCTCGTAAACCACAACCCTAAACAATATTGGGGGCGCGGGGGAGGGTCGGGATGGCGGGGCGCACGCTCATAGAATAAAACATTATTCATAAATAGGATATTACGGCAGGTGGCGCCCGCCCGCCCCCGCCGCCCACTGCAGCCTGCAATGAGATTTTAAATTTAAAGTCGGTGGAAATCGCGAGCATATTGCTAGTATATTCAATTTGTGTGGTGGACTAGAGAGGAGGCACCTTAGCCCGGGCTCTGAGTTACGGCTAACGGACTGAGTTTATTTAACGGGCACTTTATCTATCAACCAATTTCAAGACCAAAATTAAAGACTATTGAATATATATTTTGTGACGAAAGACGTCTATAGTTTATGCAGCAACATTGACAAATAGTATTGAAACATGCGTAAGATGCGTACTAATTTAGAATGGAAAGAAATAATGTTTTTAAATCATTGACGTATAAATTACAATATGGGCTGAGTGGAGTTTGTCATAATATGTCATTATAATTAGCCTATAACGGCCCATTGCAGGGCACAGGGCAGCATGGCGAGAATCTATGAGGAGATTAAGTAACCAATAAATTTGAGTACAGTAACTAAAAAATTGCATATACAATGTTTCAAGACCGTGTATACTTACACACAATACACAATTATGTCGTAAGTACTAACTATAAAAGACTGTTTTGAATTTATTTAATAAAAACTAGAATAATGAATCGCGCAAGTGTTACAAACTTACAACCTATTTATACTAAAGTGTAAACGAATCGAATGAGGATTATTCGAGACCTTTTAAAGGTTATTTTTTCTAATTAGCGCCCACCGGGTGGTCTGCAGCTCTCAAGAAAACTATGGTAGACTTAGTTTTGTCAAAGCATAGCTAGTACATAGGAACGTGGTCCTTATTCCGCCAATTTTGAAATGTGCTAATAGAATCGTAATTGTGTCTACGGAAAAATTTGTTCTGTTTTATGATAGGATTTTAATTAGTATGAGATAATTAATTCTACTAAATAATTACCATTTAAACTATTATCGACAACCCGTCTGGTGTAATGGTTGAGAAGTCGGCTAGTACGCCAAGGGTTCTGGGTTCGATCCTCGAGCACTACAAAATTTTGTGTGCATGAACATATCTGTTTGTTTTGGTTTAGGTGTTTTCTATGTATTATGTGTATGTATTTACAAAAACAAAAAGTATGTAATTATGTTTATCAATTGTTTACTCTCCACATTACAGGCTAATGTTTAGTTTGGGGCTAGATGGCGCTGTGTGAATGTCAGTGGATATTTATTTATTAAAATTAAAATTGCATTGTAAATACTGGACTACCAAATTTGCAGTTGGATTGAAAAGTGTCGTAATGGTATCGTAATGTTAAGTTAGTAGAATTGATGCTCTGGGTTAGCCCCAGACAATCTCTTAAAACAGTATTGTTATAATGATACGTCAGTATTTTTGTACCAAAAAAGATGAAGTAATATTATTGTAACACTGTTTTAAGAGATGGCGGTAACCCCCCTGGTCTATGATGACGTATAGTTATATTAATAAGCTCATGTGTTTGTTCAAACTTTCCATAAAATATGTATTGAACCGTTTACGTGAGAACCTCAAACTTACTTTTTTCTGTTATTATGTCTGGTAAATGTCGGGCTTAACTAAAGGGTAAGGCAGGCAGGAAAGTTGTTTAATACCATGAGTTGTCATATTTACGTCTTTCATTGTTACTTGATCGTTATAAATACTAAGAGATTAATGTAGTAATAAAGGTGCTCAATAATAAAAATAATGAATATATGAAAATAAAATGTCGCTATGCCCAAAAGTATTGTTACAAACTTTATAACAATAAATATTTATTCTTTGCATTTCAATATTGTTATCATTGTAACATTTTTTTAAATAGTTATATGTACTAAATAAAGTTTCAAATAATTTGCCAACAATTGATAACTAATGTAATATGTTAATAGTTGTTCTTAAAGAACTGCCTTCGTGGTCCAGTGGCTGCAACATTCGGCTGCGTGGCCCGGAGTACGTCGGTTTGGATCCCGCGAAGAAACATCGCTGTGTGCGATTTTTTTCTAGTTTGGTTAGGATATTGCAAGGTGAATCACCTGATTGTTTGAAAAGAAGGAGTCCGTGCGTTCATTTGTCACGTTAAGAAGGAGTCCGTGCGTTCATTTGTCTCGTTAAGAAGGAGTCCGTGCGTTCATTTGTCACGTTAAGAAGGAGTCCGTGCGTTCATTTGTCACGTTAAGAAGGAGTCCGTGCGTTCATTTGTCACGTTAAGAAGGAGTCCGTGCGTTCATTTGTCACGTTAAGAAGGAGTCCGTGCGTTCATTTGTCACGTTAAGAAGGAGTCCGTGCGTTCATTTGTCACGTTAAGAAGGAGTCGTGCGTTCATTTGTCACGTTAAGAAGGAGTCCGTGCGTTCATTTGTCACGTTAAGAAGGAGTCCGTGCGTTCATTTGTCACGTTAAGAAGGAGACCGTGCGTTCATTTGTCACGTTAAGAAGGAGTCCGTGCGTTCATTTTTTTTTGCTCAAAGCAATCAAAGCTTTTGACTGCGTCGACCATAAAACACTTTTATTAAAGTTGAGACATTACGGTGTATCAGAATGCTCATTGAGTCTTGTAGAATCTTACCTCTCTGAAAGAGTTCAAAAAGTCTGTATTAATGGCACAAAGTCGCATGGTGCCCTTTTGCGCATGGGAGTACCCAGGGTTCAATTTTAGGCCTCTATTATTTCTAATATATATAAATGACCTCCCTTACTATTGTAAAAGTCTTTCGGATATAGTTCTATTTGCTGATGATACGTCATTGATTTTTAATGTTAACAGACGTAAGGCGACTTTTGACGATGTAAATAGAGCTCTGTCTCAAGTAATGCATTGGTTTACTGCTAATAATCTTTTACTTAATGCAAAAAAAACTAAATGTATAAAATTCACTATGCCCAATGTAAGGCAGGTCGAGACCAACATAACTCTGAATAATGATCAAGTGGAACTTGTAAACTCCACTGCATTTCTTGGTATAACTTTAGATTCAAAGTTACAATGGGGGCCTCACATTGAATCACTGGCTGGTAGACTTAGCTCGGCAGCTTATGCTGTTAGGAAGATAAGGCTTTTGACAGATGTAGAAACAGCAAGATTGGTTTATTTCAGTTATTTTCATAGTGTCATGTCATATGGTCTACTGTTGTGGGGTTCAGCTGCCGACATTAATACAATATTTGTACTACAAAAAAGAGCTATTCGTTTTATCTACAACCTTAGACCCCGTGACTCTCTTAAGGAACTTTTTAAAGAAATAAATATAATGACTGTAGCATCACAATATATTTATGAAAATTTAATTTACGTCCGTAAATACTATCATACCTTTAAAAAAAATTGTGACTCACACAATTTTAATACTAGGAATAGAACAAACTTGCTGTTCCGGACTTGAGACTACATAAAGTAGGTAAATCTTTTATAGGAAGATGTATAAAGTTTTTAATAAGGTACCGCAAAATATTGTCGAGTTACCTTTACACATGTTTAAGCTAGAATAAAAACCACCTTTCTAAAAAAGGGTACTACACTATTGACGAATATTTATGTGATAAAAATCCTTGGTCTTAAATTGCTCAGCTATTTCAGTGTTTATGATATATTGTTACATTAAGTAATTGTTTTTAAAAAAGGCTACACTGTTGAGTTTTCTTGGGTGCTTCTTTCTCAACAGGCCAATCCACTGAAGCGCTTTTTTTCAAAGCATCAAAATTCATATTTTTAGTTTAGTATTTTTAATTGTTTTTTATTATATTTTTTGACGTTCATAAGTGCTTTTTGTAAGCCTAATTTGAATAAAGAATTTTGATTTTGATTTGATTTTGATTTGTCACGTTAAGAAGGAGTTCGTGCGTTCATTTGTCACGTTAAGAAGGAGTCCGTGCGTTCATTTGTCACGTTAAGAAGGAGTCCGTGCGTTCATTTGTCACGTTAAGAAGGAGTCCGTGCGTTCATTTGTCACGTTAAGAAGGAGTCCGTGCGTTCATTTGTCACGTTAAGAAGGAGTCCGTGCGTTCATTTGTCACGTTAAGAAGGAGTCCGTGCGTTCATTTGTCACGTTAAGAAGGAGTCCGTGCGTTCATTTGTCACGTTAAGAAGGAGTCCGTGCGTTCATTTGTCACGTTAAGCCGTTGGTCCCGACTACTATCTTGGTATGGTAGTTGTTAACACCCATTAATCCGCCTTGGACCCGCGTAGTGGGCTACGGCCCAATATCTCCATTGCTATGCTGTGCGGTAAGCCCTGTGCCCTGTTACGGACTGTTATTGACTGATTAGTGTTAAATAAATTTTCCGACAAATTTTACTTTACTTTACTCCGCTGGCTCATTGACCCGAAGTGAGTCTTGGCCTCCGAAACAAGAGATCGCCATCTTTGTCGATCCTGCGCCACTTCCCGCCAGTCATTGACCTGGATTTCACGCAGATCAGACTCGACGACGTCCTTCCAGCGGTACCTGGGGCGGCCCACGGGGCGCCGCCCAACTGGTTGGCCCAGGTATGCTCTCTTCACATGGCGATGCCCCTCCATTCTCTCGAGGTGGCCAAGCCAGCGAAGACGCTGCGCCTTCGACACCCAATATCCTCGGCGAGACGAAGGCGCAGCGTCTTCCGACAAACTACTTTTTAAAAAACTGTTACTGTACTATTTCCTAATTATAAAATGGATATCAGAGTTTCTTGTTACTTACTTGTTCCTTTCCACTCCTTGCTGCATTATTTCGCAACACATTGTTAATCTCAGATTACATACGTTGCACATTAATGTTCGAGTTAAAACGACTGCAATATTAAAGATAATATTTATAGTGAGACAGGTTCATAAATTCTTAGAAAATTTGAATTATTCAGTTTTTGCGAAGGCTTACACGGCATTCTATGGGCGACTGGTGCGTTGATTTTTTCCAGTTTTACGTTTTAAATCGAGGCGCCTGTATAATTACCTAGTTGGTAATGTGTAATGGGGTCTAGTCTTGCGACTACCGCACAGCTTGGTTCAGCTTCAATTAATATTCACTTTCACGACAAGTGGTTTGCTAATTTTACATTTGTCAATGATGTAACAGATTCATGTATTTATGGCTGGCGCCTGAATCATTTTATCTATTCGAATACTTTTAAGTATGACCAGCATGGCAGATCAATTCGACAGAAATGTCATTGAGAGATGTCTCATGAACAATGGAAATTTATTGTGTAAAGACCTTTCTTTTTGTCATCACATCATCATGGATTCATGTTCTACGTCCGTAATACATAATTAAATAAAAAAAGATAAATTTCTCAACACACACAAATAAGCAAAGTACAAGATTATACATCGGAAGGTGCAACAATAGGTATATAGATGATCTGATAATAAATAAATAAAAATTGCCGCTGTGTGATTAATTATAGCCATTTGTTTATTCATTACATCCAATTCTAGTAGAAATACTTCAAATTATCCCTTATTCTCTTCCAAAGCAATATCTACTGCCTTTTCATACAGTAATTAAGAGTAAGACACTAAAACCCATCGAAACTTACGGGAAGTGTTTTAAAAGTGCAATAAACAGTATCGTTAAGAGGCCAATCGTGGAGGTCGGGATAAATAAAAAGACCTCAAAGCGAATTTAAAAAAATCCGCTATGCAAAACGCGCCGTCGTAAATCAGAATCGATACAATTTGTCGATACGTACTCGGGCGCTTGCGCATTAATTACTGCGGCGCGGGGCGGAGGGGCGCGCGTTTAAGGGCAACTGTGCCGTGGGAAACACCGTGGGACCCCGACACCACGCAACATATGCTGCCTCCATCGCACGACTCTTTTTAACCCACCAGAAAATTTACATCCATTGCTGTTCTTGTTCCACTCCTACAAACTTCAAATCAAGCTAAGCCTGCAATGTATACTACACCGCGGATTTATCGCTCGCACATGCAGCCGTCCGATCAAGTGTATGTCATTGTGAATTTTTGAGATTCATACGGACGGAGTGGCGTGACACGTATGAGCGCATTAATATTCATACAAGTGAAGTATGCTTAGATTACGGACCATGGAAATGGTAAAAAAGCGAACATCTGCGCGGAGCGCTGTATACTAGGTGGTTTAGCTTAATTGCATTACCGACAACTGCATTCTGTGCGGCTGTTGTTTAATATTACACGTTCACAGATTGTACACAAATAATACTAAAGTTTTTAATAAAGCTTATAATATATGTAGCCAGAGTAACTTATGCTGTAATGCCAATACATGGCAACAAATTACGCAGTAACTCTGTATTATGAAATGCAATTATTTTTGGTACGAATCAATATGTAATCATTTCATTAAATTAAATAGTATGTATCAGTAATGCTTGTGATGTGAACTATCTCATACAATCTTGGGATGGAAATAGCTATTAATAACTTATTTATTTATGTATTAATTAAGTACCAAATCAATTAACAAAATTTGTATTCACCTTCTACTTAACTGAGTCGACATTTAGATAATTTTAAAAAAGTAATATTTTAGAGTGCAAATAACGTTAACAAAGTACGATTTATTGTAGAGTTTTATTGACAGCTTTTTTAGTAAAATAATTGCTCCACATCTTTAGTAGGGTCAGCAATAATACATAATCATATTTCGTTAATTAATCACAATGTTTACTCAAATTACCATACCTTAATCTGTGTGTTCTTGATGTAAGTTTTGTGTTCACTCAAATAGTCAATTGAGAGACCATATTTCTATAACGGTAGCAATAGCGATGTTGTCCTATAACCCTTATCTTTTCTCCAATGGGCCGGCTAACGATAGCTTTCATAAATATGTTTTTGCGCGGCGAGACTCGGACGATTTCTAGCAGGAAATATCGTTATGTTATGGGCGCGACCGAACAGGGCTGCTGAACAAGACATCTCGTTGGCTAATCTGTCCATCACTTCACGGGATGCCTCATGTTTTGGGTTGTTCATGAGTATTGCTTAATTTTGTTACTGCAGCTTGTGAGTGCAGTGCATGATGGCAGATTCTTGTTTGCCGTCAGCTCATTGAACGTCCCTACCGAGGGCCACGAGCCTACTCGTAAAGGGTGTACAGGCCTTAGTCCGTGCGGGCCCAGAGCGGATTGGCCGACTTCATGCACAACCGTGCCCAGGTTTTCTCACGACGTTCTCCTTTACCATAAGAGCTTCGGATAACGTAGGTATTATTTCGAAAATACATGTGTAGTGGCGGGATTTGAACCTACTCCCTCTTACACGTCTCTTCTATTGGTATAGTCCGTCTTTCATGAGCAAATTAAAGAAAGAAAGAAATATTTATTTAGCATAAATAACATGATACAAGAAACCAGTAAAATACAAAAAATGCCAAATGGGACTTCACTCAGCATTTGTCCTGGCACGCTAATAGCACACCAGACAATGATGTAAAAAGTATGGATTCGTGATAATTATGCTCACAAAACAATCGAAAAAAGTGTTCCGAATGCAGTGACAGCACATATACACATATTTCAAATGAGCGCACATTTCATTTACCTAAACAAAAGAGTACAAACTAAACTTTCTTCGGCGGATCGTTTTTGAGGCATCGACGGCGTGTCTACCATTATATATACAGAATATCATTGATACCAAACGCTGTTTTGCAGTGAAGTAAGTTAAAATAAAAAATGTCAAATATAGCTTAAATACTAAATATGTTTCGTATTATCTAGAATGATTGTGCCAGCAGCCCTAGGTGTGTGTAGAAGCGCGCGGCGACGCCTCCGTCGATACATATTGATGCCAGTCCACAGCCGCGGTGCCTGCCTCTGGGAACACACGGCGTATGGGAACTATGCAGCTAACACTTGTGACTGGAGCTCCTCAATTAGATGGCATAGTTTAAAAAACATTATGTTTTATGTATCTGCTGTTATGATTATGTATTTGTATGCAAGGGCTGAATAAAATAATTTTTTCTCTTCTTGAGAGGCTTCTTGTGTGTTCGATATGCACAATACCTACATGAAAATGAAAATGAAAAGTGTTTTGTGTGTTTCAGTTAAGGTCCTTACAGAACACCTATGAATGTCAAATGAAGCTACCACTGGTTCCGACGGTAGTTTTCCACTGAGAAGAATCCAGCAAGAAACTCATACACATATACATAGCTAGTCAGATATAACATATATATCAGAGCTCATAAATACTTTTGATTGGTTCATTATAAAGGATGGTTTTAAAAGGGAAAGCTAAGTCACGTAACCTATAACAAACATTGCATGAACATCATAGTTTTCAGTTAATCAATGTTCAGTATTTTTTTATTTTCATAAGATTGTATAAGTTTGTTTCTCGACTGATAAAAATATGGTGTTTAAATAAGTCAAGTTCTTAAATCTAAAAGAGTTGACAACAGTTCATGCCTCATATCGAATAATGAAGATATTATAATCTCGTCAATGTCTTGACAGTTCTCTCAAGCAACTGAACACCAGATCCTCATTATCTCGAGCAGGATGCTGCAGTCCCATTGCTATGTGAGAGTGGAATTATTTATTATTTTAATCGACGATTGCATGTGCATTCCCTGCACATACACTTGCTAATCGTAACGTCATGAATAACACTTTTTGTGCGCTGTCAATCATAACTTCTTAGTAGGGCTGACAAGGAGCTTAATCGGTTTTCATTTTTCTACCATCCTAATTTTGTAACCGGACGTAAGCTTAAAGTGCCCTTCGAAACAAGGAATCATATTTATTTTCAGGCAATCAGATGATATAGCCTGCAATGGAAACTAAATTGGAAAAATCGCATCGATTTGTACTCCTTGTGGGATTACAACGCATTAAAATGAAGCCTACCTTAACACGTAGGCTTCGTTTTTTTATTGCTAATGCCTAATTTATTTATTGAAAAATATACGTTATCATTTGGACTAACGTCCAGGGTGTCAGCTGACTCTATAGCAAATTTTAATTAAAATTGCTTTAGATTTTACGACTTCACAGCATCGGTACCTCATTGATGTGGACTGATGCCTTTCGATTTGGAGGTTGCAAGTTCAAATTATATGTACGTTTATCTGATACTCTTACGGTGAAGTAAAGCATCGTGAGGAAACCTGCGCACGCCTGCGAATATATTAAAAGGTTGTGTGTGAAGTCGGCCAATCCGCACTAGACCCGCGTGGACGACTAATCTCCTAATTCCTTAATCCGCAGTTGGCAGCTTAGCATAGTTTTCAGATGGACTTTCCACTGTTAGTCGTATATAACTTTCACAGCATCACCGGGCAAGATGGCGCGGTGTAGCCCTGGCGTCTAGCGCCCGAACACATTCCCTTGTAGAATCGACTGGTATCAATCAAACTTATCATTCATTTCATTATGTACTTGCTTTTAATCATTAGAAAAATATCTAGAATTTCTTAAAGTTAGTAATATTTGATACAAGAGTTTTTGCTTAAAACCCTTACAATTTAAGTGTGGTGACTTGATTTTAATTTACGGAGTACGGGCTCCGTAATTTGGCGACTTAGTCTCAGGATGGAATTAAATGCTTTTTTGGAAACAAATAAATAAGGACTTGGTATCACTTTAAACATCTTTTAGTATGTGTTGCATATTATTATCATACGATTTAGAAATATTATTCAAGGATCCTATAACTTAATTTAATATTAAGTTGACTTTAACCAAATAATTAATAATTTAAGTGTAAAATACTCAAAGATAATTATTTCTATCAATTAAACAGCTCATCTCATTATTCGTAGCGTCTCGTTTACAATGCGCAGCGAATTATGCAATCACTGCAGTGATTATTAATTACATTTTGTTAATAAGTACCCGACACGCTATTTGTTGGAATTTTTAGGGTTCTTTGTAACACGCCAGTAAAAATGAATACCACAGTTGCAATCACAGTACCACATTACAGTTGAGGGATACGATTAGTGTATAATTGTGTTTTTTTTATGATATATGGAGCAAACGGCAAGAGAGACACCAGAAGGAAAGTGTTCACCTCCGCCCAGGGACAACGGTGACAACAGAAGTGCCACCGGTGCGTTGCTTGCCTTTTAGATAGGAATATGCTCCTTTTAAAGTTTCTTACGTCATATTAGTCAGGAAATACCGCTGCTGGTAGGTCATTCCATATAAGTGAAGTACGTGGAAGAAAATTGCGCATGAATCGAACTGTAGTCGAACGCCAACCATCAAGATGATGAGGATGGAATTTCATCATCTTGATGGTATAATATAGAACCACATATTATTTACCTTTCAACAGGCAGGGTTCTTGTAATAATTGAAAACTAATATTCTGTATATATAAAGGTAGATACGCCATCCGTGCCTCAAAAACGAACCACCGAAGAGAGTACAGTCTCTACTATTTTGTTTAGGTAAATGTACGCTCATTCGAAATATGTGTATGTGTGCTGTCACTGCATTCGGAACACTTTTTTCGATTGTTTTGTGAGCATATCACGAATCTATACTTTTTTACATCATTGATTCAGGGTAGGTACAGCGTTCAGCTGCGTGACCATGAAGTCGTAGGTTAGAATCCGCGGGGAAACTTGTGCCATTTGTCCTTGTTTGGTTAGCACATTTCAGGCATCACCTCGTTTTCCAAAAAAAAGATAATTCCGTGCTTCGAAGGGCACAATCCGTCAGGGTCGGCTATAGTCTTAAAATGGTAGTCGTTAACCAATCCGCATTGAGCCCGCGAGGACAACTAATGCCTATACACTCTTTACGGGTAGGCTCGTGGCCCTCGGTGGGGCATTTATGATGGCGATGATAAAAAGGCTTTTTTTTCTGACTACTGCTGCTGGCCACAGATGGCCTTTACAGCTTCATCGGGCAATTGCCGAGCGCAAATGGCTCTCAGCCTTTCAATTTACACAACGAGACTAAGGGCGTCCACGAACGGGACTCGAACCTCGGCTTAGGGCGTTGCGGGGTTGTGATAAAAAGCCAACACAGTAAAGTAACTATCGGAAAAATATATTGAATCATGATTAATTTATTGGAAAAATACGGCATTATTTGCATGAGTTAAATAAATTATAAATATTCTAGGAAAAAAAAATGTTATAAGTATAAGATTCATAATGACCCTGTGCCTTACACAGCTTCGCATAAGGCCACGCAGCCGGTATGTACGCATGCAAATGACCCTAGTTATCGATTCCTTTTACAGTCCTTAAGGAAAATAGTTTTTGAATATTTGCGTAAATTATTAATATTGCATGCATTACCATGTATGACACACATACTGGCCATGTTTGGATGTTATAGTCATGCGGATAAGTAGATGGTTCGATTACTTATTGAAGGCTTTTTTGAAATAACCAAATTATCAATTTATTTGAAACCACTTTTTTAATTTTGAACAGGTATTACGAGAATTTAGCTTTCGAATTAGTACTTCATCATCAGCTCATTATACGTCCCACCGAGGGGCACGAGCCTACCCGTATAGGGAGATTAGGCCTTAGTCGCCCACGCGGGCCCAGTTCGGGTTGGACGACTTCACGCACAACCTTTGAAATTCTTCGCAGGCGTGCGCAGGTTTCCTCACGATGTTTTCCTTCACCCGAAAGAGCGTCGGATAACGTACATATAATTTCGATAATTCGAAAATACATTGGTACGTGGCGGGATTTGAACCTCAGCACTCCCGGTAGGAGGGCAACAGTCCACACCATTGAGCCACCGACGCTCTTTTAATTAGTACTTAAACGACCTAAATAAAACTAGCTTTCTTCTCAAACTATCACAGTTTGAATTCTCCAGCCTGCTGCAGCAACCTTTCGCAAGTCGTCAGTACAGCGGGCCAGAGAAGCTGTCTCTACTCCAGAACTCGGTTCAGCGACATACGTAACAAATTGTTGATATTACCAGCTATGTTGGAAATTTTATTTCTCTCGCAATTAACACTATTTTTGAAAACAATCTTAGCTACGTACAATCTGCCAATCCTGACAGTATTCTAGATTTTTCGTCAACTGGTTCTAGCTCATGCATACCGTTACACATTGTGTTCGGTAAACAGAAATCACAAATGTACCGTATGATCGACAGATGGTCGGCAAGTCTGCTGTCCACTAACTAAAACGCCGTTAACTGACGAGCAGATTTTTTTGATATAAAACTCAAAAACCGTGTTTAATGGAAAACTACTTCGTAAAGGGTAAGTATCTCTTATATTGGTATTTATCACCACAAAGATATTATAAAGGGTTTTGCATATAAAACACCGGTAATAGTGTGTACATTTTTTTGACGACCCATTTGGTGTAATGGTTGAGACGTCGACTTACACCAAGGGTTCGGGGTTCGATCCTCGGACAGTAAAAACATTTGTGTGCTTGAACATGTCTGTATTGGTCTGGGTGTTTTCTATGTATAATATTTATGTATTTACAAAAAGTATATAAGATGTTTATCCGTTGTTTAGTACCCATATTACAGGCTAATGCTTCGTTTGGGACTAAATGACGCTGAGTGAACGTCAGTGGATATTCATTTAATTAATTTTATTTATAATCGCGTACAATTTAAATGACTTATCAGCCGAACTAAAACTAAAGCTTGACAGTTAACAGCGTTTTAGCTGTTGGACGGCAGAAGTACTGAATGGCCGAGCAAAAATGTCATTGAGTGTTACGCGTTTCTATTGGCGCGGGAACGCCGGCAATTAGCCGCGGGCGACGCTGACGCCGCGTTTTTGCGCGCGCATCAAAATGGATGAGGTCACTCACACGCCTGGGAAGCGGCCGCCTTCCGGGAACACCTTACATGTCATATCACTGACTACGTTGCCTAGTAGTTGGTATAGATCGCTACATGAGACGGGTATCACTACTTAGTATAAAACAAAGTCGCTTTCTCTGCCCCTATATACGCTTAAATATTAAAAACTACGCAACGGATTTTAATGAGGTTTTTTAAATAGGTAGAGTCATGGAATAGGTGAAAAATACTGTTATTTTTAGGTTTCTCATGTGATGTCGTAAATATTAACACTTTTTTCGCTTACATTGCAAATACTAGCTGAATCCTACGAGATTTACCGAAATAATGACAATGTTTTTCTGTAGTGTATTTAGTATCAGCATTGCACCCGTGCGAAGCTGGGGCGGGTCGCTGGTTTCATTATATTCCGCGGGGATACTGAAAGTCATTTTGATGCTTGCCAATGATCACTCAGTCCAAAATACATGAAAATATATAGCTACATAATGGGAGTGGTATAACCATTATATTTTCGCCTTCATTAACTCTTGCGAATTGTGTGGCATTTTTTTTATAATATAATTGATGGACGTTCAGGACGCTCACCTGATGGCAAGTGATAGCCTGACTAGGACAGAGCGGCATTGAAGGACAACTGATAGACAGCTATTATTTTCCATCAATGCCGCACTGCGCCCGTCACCCGAGACAACAGATGTAAGGACTCTTATACCCAGTAATGTGACTAGCTACAGTGCCCTCATCCCGAAATACATAAGCGGATAACACTCTCATTTCGCGGGACGATATCTGGCACTGCGGTGGTACCTATCTAAACGACTCACTATCGACTCTACTCCCTAGTAGATTAACCCCTTGTTAACCAGCTAATTCTACTTAGACCGATACTGAACTGGACACTGTAGCTAGTAATATTACCGGGTGTAAACCCTAACATCTAATAAATAATGTAGGAAAAACCAAGTTAAGAATCTACAAATGGAATATGTATTTACCCTCCTTTTATTTTTATTACATTTGTACTTTGTTAATTTACGAGTATATCATAAAGTATGTATATTGTAATAATTAATATAATTGTTGTCCCTTCCGCAACTGGCTAGAACTTTCTTTTGAGCTCCATCGATATATTTCTATCCCTGCTGCTAGTACCTAGAACAAAAAATGCAAACCTGAATTAATGGCCTGACACGACCAGTGGCTACTATACACAAATAGGAAACTTGGCTTGACTTTCCAAAAAAAATAAAATGCGGCTGAGGCTCTTACATAGCATATCAGTCACATCAATTCCTTCCGCATCAAGAACCATAGTTTTAATATAATCGTATTTTGGCTGAAATGAGGGACAAAACCAGTGAAATACTAGATCATTATCAGCTCACATTATACGTCCCCATCGAGGACACGAGCCTGAGCTACTGACTGCTGACAACCATCATTCTTTTGTTATCATTGTTCCTTTGTTGTGGCAGCAGCTGGGCTCTCTGCTTCATAGCTGTCTTCTACAAAAAATAATTAAAATGAAACAAATGACACACTTTACTGTGAAAATCCACAGGATCGGTAAGTTCATAAACACATTGCCGGCGCTGGGTGGCAATGAAAATAATAACAAATAGTTGAAACATGTTTAACTCAATGGAAGGTCATCAATCATTACAGATATAATTTTAGAATCGCTCGTGCAGCAGGCGCAATATAAAATTAGGTGGTTTGTTATTTTAAATAAATTAACAAAAAACCAGTTCAACTTTCAAAGGTTTACACATTTCTGATATAAAAAGAAGATACAAAGAAAAGAACAAAACATGTCAAAAATAAAAACTGATCTGTACATTAAAAAAATATAAATAAATTTTTACACATTTAAAATTGTGATCGAAGCCAAGACCCTGTCTCAACATATTATTCTGCCATAATAAAAAACAATTTATCACGGCAGCGCTGATATTCTTCTGTAAATAAGTGTAGATTTTATTTTAAACCTTAGATAAATAATAAACAAACTATTAAAGCACAATCTCACGTAACAAGTGTTCTGGCAACATTCTGCACGTCGCGCGTCAGTAGCCAGAGATTTCATGATTTCATTATCACGACGCAAGTAATAATGACGTAAAAGTATGCTCGCTGCTTTTGATTTTGTACCCTTTTAATGACGTGAAAAATAAAAAAGTTTAACGAATCATTTCCAGTTATAAATGTAATAATAACTCAACGTAAGTGTCGTGCGACAATATTTTGGTGACATTTCTTCGTGACCTAGTTAATTAATTGTTAAGTTTAGATGCTTGAATATATCGAGTGTATCCAGAATGTCCAAAACATAGCGGATCGTAAGCGCGCCAGTCTCAATGCTCGCCCGCGGGCACCACGGTACCCTAATTCACAACAATTATCGTCCGCTTATAAATTTGGGAAACACCTTTATTAATAGACCTCCGAGCTCAACACAACAACCTTTGTTTGCAATGAATCTTATCTTCAAAGCTTTAAGCTGCCCTGAGATTGTAAGGAGCGTTATTAAAAATGCATTAGTAACGTATTAAACGATAGATAATAGTAGATTGCCGTACGTAAACATTCAAAATAATATAAGATATTCACAAAACTGTTATTAGTTGTTTTGATTATCTTAATCCAGTTGTATTTAAGTGTGGAGTTTGGAATCAAAAGGGTAAAGGGTTCATTGCACTATGGGGAAATACAAATTTGTTTAGAATTTTATCATATCAGTTCATTATACGTCCCAACCGATGGACTCGAGCCTGTATAGGGTGTATACGTCTTAGTCGTCCACGTGGGCCCAGTGTGGATTGGCCGACTTCACGCTCTACCTTTGAAATAATTCGCATTCGTGCGCAGGTTTCCTCACGACGTTTTCCTTCACTGTAAGTGTGATACATGATACATGTTATTTCGAAAAGACATTGGTACATGGCGGGTTTTCGCTAAGGCAACAATCCACGTCAATGAGCCACTTCTTGGTTGACATTTCTTCATGATTGTGTAGATGCACAAATTAGGTTTTAGTTTAGCAAAGTTTTATACTTTTGAATATATCAATTGTGTCCAATGTGTACAACGTCAATGGGGTACATGAAAGGAGCCCCCACGTAGATGGGTTCGTTTCCCTGAAATGAGCCATCGGGCGCACCCTGGTAACGGCTAAGCGAGTCCTACTCACTAGCTGGCAAATCCTATCCCCACGATGGCAAACACAACTATTAGTGCAGCAGTAGCACCGGCTCTGCGTGTAGTCACGATCCACATCGACTCATATAATGAACCAATGACGATCAGTTTTAGCACGCCAACAGATATCAGAAACTATAGAATGGTAAGCAGCAGTGGTGAAGGTCAGAGTTAATGGTGGTGCAGCAAGAAGCTGGGTATTTTTGTCGCTTAATCCGTGGGCCGGCGGCGGCATGCCACTTATGAGTGCGGCGATATTTAAATGACCGCCGACGCTTTGACGGGCACCGACGGCCGCGATGGTGGCCATGGGTTACGCTCGATACCGGACACACGGGACTCTATGGTTAAATCTGACTGAACCGGAAGAGGGTATGAAATAATGACATAATCAATGTTTGTATTTATAAAAGTTGTTTTATTAAATGATGGTAAATATTCTACACGTATTACCCTACATATTCCATCAATGTGTTAAATAGTTCAAAGTGTCATAATATATACATAAATAAATAAAATGATGAGGAAATAATTAACGCTATTTATTCTCCTTTCTTTATTATTTTTTCTTAATAGACATATTAAAAAAAAACTATAAAAAGTCTTGATCACAAGATAAAATGTATAAATGTAACTTTACACACACTTCGCACAGTGTTCAAGATAGATCGCTGGTTCGACATTAATAACTATTGGACTTAAATTGAAGAATCACTTTGAAAATATTGAATAGTGAAAGCGGTGATAATAGAAGAAAAGAAAGAAAGAAAAATATTGGTATAACACAGATATTACTTAACACGTTCTCTGCTAACGCGGTCAGTGCTGACCGTCAGTGTAGTTTCCCTTAGGCTGATTAAAAATCATAAATCTGTTCAAAAAATGTTTATTATTTTTTTGCTTATATCTATTTATCTTTTCCTCAAATGTTATTTGTTGTAACTAAAATAAATTTGAGCCATTATTTATGGTAATAATTTACGTCAGGCAGCATTGACCGACGCGGCCTATAGGTTGCAAAAAGCAGTTTTCCGTTACGGGGGCCGCGCGGGTCGCGGTGTCGGGTAGCTCATCGCACTTGCAGTTGCCGTCAGTATCTAGAGTTGAGACGACGTGCTTACCTACGTTACTACTGTGCTGTAGATATATTTGTTTTCAAAAGTATAATCACATATTGTTATCACCATGGATGAATTTGAAGATTTTGAGATTACGCAAGATATCCTAACACAAATTGACAACTTAGAAATCGATCTTCTCGATAAAACTTTAAACCTAAGTATCAGTGATGAAGAAAATATTCCACCCCCCGTATGAACAATAGACGTTTGCGAATCATGTCCACAAGCGAGGCAGTGAAGCCGAAATTGATGCCGCCATCAAAGATTTACAAGATACTTCATCGTCTAATTGGACAGATCCCAAAGGTAATCAACGGAATATAATTCCCTTTACTGAATGTTGTGGCATGCCGGTTTCTATTCGCACTTCAATGATTAACAAATCTCCAGCAGATTTCTATGCACTTTTGGTGACGGATAGCATTTTGCAAGAAATCGTTGATTGTACTAATGCTTTTGCTATAAATAAAATATGTAACATTGCTGAAGCTTCTAAAAATGCAAGAATTCGCTTTTGGTCAGAAACTAATATTTCTGAGATGAAAATTTTTTCAGTTTGATTTTGTATATGGGTTTAGTAAAGCTTCCAAAACTTTCTGATTATTGGTCGACGGATAAAATTATGGGCCAAAATTTTCCTCGATCTGTTATGTCTAGAAACAGGTTTGAACTGCTCTTACAAATGATCCACTTTTCACACGACGACGATAATAACAAAACGGACAGACTTCACCGCATTCAAAATTTACTGGAGATGCTAAATATCAATTTCAAAAGAAATTTTATCCCGGTCAAGAAATATGCATTGATGAAAGTATGGTTCCGTTTCGAGGACGCTTGATATTTCGTCAGTATAATAAGCAAAAACGCCATAAGTACGGGATTAAACTCTTCAAACTGTGTACACTACCTGGTTATACATTTAAAATAAATATATATGCTGGTAAACAAAACGAAGAAGTGAATGTCACGCCTCACAGAGTTGTAATGAACCTTTGCCAGGATTTACTCAATAAAGGACATTTGTTATACACCGACAACTGGTACACAAGTGTACCCTTAGCCAGAGAGCTTCTGAAAAAAAACATTTAATTGGGACTCTACGTAAAAATCGAAAGCATTATCCCAAGGTAATCGTTACTACGAAGCTAAAAGAGGCAATTATTGCTAAAGTGAGGATGGACGATCTTAGTACTTTCCACAAAACATTCAACACGTTTTGTGTCCGTGACGAAACGTAATAAAACTAAGATGAAACCAGCTATTGTTGTAGATTACAACAAGGCTAAAGGTGCAGTGGATTTAGCTGATCAGATGCAGCATATCAATCTCATTAAGGAAGTCCCTAAAGTGGTATAAAAAATTGGCATTTGATCTCATTTTGAATGTAGCTATGGTAAACGCTTTAGTTTTGTATAAAAGCGTCACAAATAAGTCTATACCCATAGTCGATTTTAGGAAAGAAATTCTAAAGAGTTTTAGTTCCAAATCTATGCCCAGATCACCTTCGGGCCGAACGGCAAGAAGAAAGCACGTTCTGCAGAAAAAGTAGGACCTTCTTTAAAGGTTCGTCGGTCTTGCGTAGAATGTTATAAGAAAAATGTGTCTACATTTGGTGCAAAAGCCAGAAATAAGACCAAAAAGTGCCAACTTCTGTAATGTTTGCCCAGACCAACCTTTTCTATGTATTGAGGTTTTGCCAACGTTCATATATAATTTTATACATATTTTTCATGACTGTTTCTTTTTAATGGCTATTTATTATGTGCTTTAATATTGTTATGTACCAAAATCTTAAAGAAAGTTTCAGTGTTTTAAGTTTCATTTTTAGAAAATGAACATTGTGTTATTTTTTTAATAAATTTTATGTACGGTGATTGTTGATTTTTTTTGTAAGTTCAATTTTTTTTTCAAAAAAACTTGATATGAAGAAGCTATAGGCCACGCGGGTCAACTAATATGAGATTTAGTTTGACAGCGCTGCTCAACGGCCTGTAACAACGAATTGAAAACCCTCGTAAAACGCGGTCATCACTGACTGACGTGGCTTGAACTGAAAGTCTATATGTCAACCATCAGTGACCGACACGCCTGGACAGGAAATAACTTTATTTCTCGGCATAGAACGTGTAATGTTAGTTCTTAATAATGAATGCTGCCAAAAATCTTGCCACTAAGCTTATGCCAAGTCACCAAGACTGACAGAATCAAGGCGCTGATTTGCAGTGGAGTGTAGAGTGTATTTGTAGTGTAGAGTGAAGCAAAGTAAAATTTTTTTAAAAAACCAGGACGTCCTAGATAGTGGCTGGTGATGGTGACCGCCAACGGCCTGTCCAGCATTCCTCGGCCTCGGAATAGAAATGAGGCGAATGTTATAACATTCCTCACAGTTGGCCCTTTTGTTGGCTAATGAAGTTTTTGCGCGCGTCCGGGAAATGGGCGCGCGGTTTGACGGAATCGCTTTTTGCCGCGCATTCGCAGTCGTGTTTATTTAGATTTGCCCGAATTAACTGTTGCCAGAGAGATTCTCCATCTGCAGTAGGTTTTGTGACCATTTCGGCAGGTAATGTTAGCAAATTTCGATTGAAAAACGACCGTTGGGATCATCATCATCAGCCTATTATGACCCACTACAGAGCACAGGCCTTCCCGCACAGCAAAGCTATGCGATGCGGATTTATGTTTGACTACCTTACTAAGCTAGTAGAAGATTAAAATTATACTTAATCATACCAAAATTTCAACACTTTCGCGGACAGTATACGCGACACAATAGATGTTTTAATTTTATGACGCTTATAGGCGTTTACTGTCCGCGAACGTATTTAAGGAAAACCAAATCCTCATACGAATATTTCATAACCAAAAAAGAAACTCTTCACTCACCAATTTCGTACAATAAAAATACATTGACTTAAATATCAACACAACAAAATGTTTTCTCACATAACGTCTGCGTGGCTAATTTATCATATTATGAATTTCATATCTTAACAAACGAAACGTTTAAAGGGCTGTAATTAGGGCGAGCGGCGCACATTGAACGCGCGTTTTTGTGCGCGCGGTGTCAACTTAAGGAATATTTAATTTATGTTTATTACCGGCTATATCTACGCATTTATTTAAGCGTTTGCGGGTCATAAGTGTGGACTGTTGCCTTTCGATCTGGAGGGTGCAGGTTCAAAGTCTGTCACGTATCAATATATTTTCGAATTTTCAAAATTATATGTGCGTCTATCCGCTATTATGGTGATGGAAAACATCGTGAGGCAACCTGCGCACGCCTGCGAAAAGATTCTAGGGTGTGTGTGGTCCATCGGGCCGGAGGGCGTCTTACGCTATGCTTGCCATAGCGTAAGACGCCCTCCGGCCCGATGGACTGACGACTTCCGAAAGGTCGCTGGTGGGGGCTGGATGAGGAAAGCGGAGGACCGGGATATCTGGTGCAAAATGGGGTAAACCTATGTCCAGGAGTGGACTGCGGTAGGTTGAACAGAGACAGACTATATTTGTTATGTTATATTCTTCCATCTCATGTAGATGTTGAGGCACCGACTGAATCTCATGTTTGTCTGAAAAGAAAGTTGATTCAGAGGGCAAGCTAAGCAGTCGGCTACGGCTACAATACTAGGCACGTAGTCGTTAAACTCAAACTCAAAACATTTCCATATTCCAGTCACGCAGAATGCACATTTTGTAAACACCTCTCTCTCTGACCTCCGATAATTAAACAGATAAAATCAATTAATTGTTGACGTCAACTTCACTATAAAGGAATTTCGTAAGATATTCTTCAGAAGGACTTGAATATTCATGGGAAACATTAAAAACACTATACTTTTTTGAGAAATGCTTACGTTATTGACGACGGCATTTCTCAGTTTTGAATATAGGATTTTTTTGTGGTTTGTCAGTTTCTATTCTAGTTTTGTGACATTAATAAAATTAGTATTGTATTGTTCATCAATAGAATCATAGATATAGGATAAATAGCGCGCTAATTCTAAATCTATAATTAGAATACTAATTTTTAACGAATTCATGTGTTAAAAATAGATGCAAATTGAGTAGCTCGTATGGTAATATTGTGGTCTTATAATAGTACTACTTACCGTCAAAAGCTGATAAAGCGACAGGCATTTCGTAACCAAAACTTTGAACTTTTGGTTTTGCAAATGTTTATAATTTTTAAAGGTGAAATCTAATTAAGGCGTAAGCTCTATTTTTAATTCAATTCATTTCAGCACCCTACACACAATGGGCCTAGGTTAGGAATAAATACCTTTAAAAGAATATTGGAGACACCGAATGTTATTGGCTCCTTTATATTTTAAGAGATGCCTTTTGGTATCAATCTAAAGAAATATTTCATAGTAGCGCTATGTAATCCTTCATAACATTAAATTTTCTTGATTCACAAAAGACACTTTCATTTGAAGGCAAGCCCGTCTAGTGGTTTGCCGTTTGGTGGCTAACCGCAAACCCGAGCTACTCGTTTATCCAGATGAATTCTTTTTGTTACTAGCCAGAAAGGTAATTCTGGAATTGTGATTCTTGAATGGTATACTTGAAGGTTCTTTTTTGAGGTATGTGCAGTAATTGATGGAAGAGATCCACAAGGACGCGTAGCGATTGATAAACTTGCAATTATGGTTTAGAAATGTTTTAGGATAAAATGTTGGCAACTTTGGCAGTGTGATCACAGGGATTGCAATATGACAATATTCACTCTGCAACTTATTGATAATTAATTTAAGAATGTACATCCTTATATACTACGATTTGCGTGAATGTGTATTTAATTATCTACGTGGGATATCGAAAGCGGATAGCCCACGAAGTTCTGTATTTTGCTACATCAACAAAAAAATAACATGTACACAATGTCATCTAGCCTCAAACTCAGCTCTTACCTTTAACTATCGGCACCATCACCATACATCGGTTTTATTTTAATTTATCCTTAAGAATGATGTGTTAATATGGAATTAATCTTTTATTATAATTATTGTTTGCTTTACATACAGAATTAAAAGAAAAAGTAGCTTGAATTCCCATCATAAAAAACTTGGTAGGTACAATATATATGAGTTTATATAGGTAGTAGTTACTGAAGGAAGCCGTTGATACGTTAGTCATCTGGCAGGTATCGATGCAACCGGGAGCGATGTTTTTGCGGCGCGTGGGATCTGCGCCCGCGCAGACGTGCCCATGCTCCTAATGACAGTTTCATTCAATCCCACTTGCTTATATTGGAACAGATATCATAAAAATATTAGCTATTACGCTTCCGGAATAAATTATCCACTTCTAGTTGAGTTATGTACCGTTAACTTGTTTCGTTACAGGTATTTATATTTAAATACCTGTAACGAAACAACAGTAATGGAGGTTTTATTTAATATTTCATAGGTAAAAAAAAGATGACTTTCCTAAAGCAAATATATACTGCCACACAACACAATAACACAAACAATAAACTAACTCGATGTGTTATCACGAAATTTCAATCAAATAATTTCCGAGCCGCTTGAACCATATTTCTACTTACTATTATTTTTTGACATAAAATTACTCATTTAAATTTTAACCTTAACGCGTCATTAAAAATGTACATAATCAAAAGCGTGAGCATACTATTATGTCACTATGACATGTAGGGGTCCGCGGTTGAAGGTTGTTTTACTGTGGGAGAATTTCCTATACCGTCGGGCTGTGCCCGTGAATAAACACAGCCCTTCCATCGCACACTCAAAACTAAGTTGTGTTTTGTTTGAGTTGGTCTATCAGTTTCGCTGTTTACCAATTGCACCATGATCTCAAACATGGTGGTATACCACGTTATCAGCAGCCACCGCCTGCATCAACATTTAAATAAATAAATATCTAGAGATATTCAAACAGCGCCATCTAGCCCCAAGTTAAGCTTGAAACCTGTTTTATGGGTACTAAACAACGGATAAACATACTTACATATTTTTTTGTAAATACATACATATTATACATAGAAAACACCCAGACCATTTCAAACAGACATGCTCATGCACACAAATGTTTGTACTGCCCGGGGATCGAACCCGGAACCCTTGGTGTTGACCGACGACTCAACCGCTACACCAAATGGGTCGTCATTTGCAGATCATTTTCTACATATTAATATTGTATTATGTAAAAAATCGTTTCTTGTTTGTGCTAAAGTAAAATGCAACAACACAGTCCCAACTAGCTAGCGCGGGCATTTCCGCCGCGATTCCCTGCACTTTTTGCGCGCCGCAATTACTGCATCTGTATGCACCGAGCGCATGCGTCGGACGCCCACACATGCACCATTACAATAACAAACAAAAACATAAATCTCACAAACTAGTTTCAAATACCTTCACCGAACGGACAGTACACATAATAAAACAATTGCAGCTGAATAATTATGAGTTATTCATAATTATGGTACTTCAAAGATCTAGAAGTTGCTCTATAGTGAAGGGTTAGGTAGATATTACATATGATTATGGAAGAATATGGCGTAATTCCATGATAAAAATAAACGTTTCTTGTATTAAGATGTCAAGGGCGTAAAATATTCTACTATTAGAATGGTGGTGTATCTCTTACATCATCATCATCAGCTCATTAAACGTCCCCACCGAGGGGCACGAGCCTACCCGTATAGGGTGATTAGGCCTTAGTCGTCCACGCGGGCCCAGTGCGGATTTGACGACTTCACACACAACCTTCGAATCTCTTCGCAGGCGTGCATGAAAGTTTCCTCACGATGTTTTCCTTCACCGTAAGAGCGTCAGATAACGTACATATATTTACGAAAATACGAAAACACATTGGTACGTGTCGGGATTTGAACCTCAGCCCCCCTGGTAGGAAGGCGACAGTCCACACCATTGAGCCACCGACGCTCTACCGTAAGTTCGTTACAACTCTTACAACTGCCAATAATAGAAACAGCGTTAGTAACTACGGATCAAAACCTGTTAATGATAAAAATCATTAGGAAAAGCTTGTTTACGTTATGTACCGATGTAGAAGTAAGATAAAGACACGAATTTAATTTTAATGATTATTTCAAAGTACATCCTCTCAACTCTTATTGCTCATCAAAACGGCCTGGAAGGAGTCATCATTGCTGCACAATAAATAAGGCTGAGACCTGGCCACTTGCCTGGTGAAGCTGTAGAAACCATACGCGGCAGCGTAGTCAGTTAGAAAAAAAATAAGACCAAAATCCACCAAAACTTGAAAGTGTTTTGTCAGTGGTTTAAAATTTTCACCTGTTCTAAGCTGTTTAGGAAACTAAATAAAGTAAGCAGTGACAACTCTTTAAAAACTGCCTTGAAAGTGTTAGATACGCCAATATCCATCCGCGACGACTTTTGGTATGAAGAGAAATAGGTTATAAAAAAACTAGGCTATATTCTTTATTAATCACCGCATAATATTATGATCAGACACGGTTTAGTTTGATATGTATCTATATTGTTGCTAGCACAATATGTGAAAAGCGGAATATCAGGATATTAGACACAGAATGCAAAAGATATAAGTCTATCATTGAACTGCGAAGGTTCAAAAGAGAGAAGGAATACTTGCTACGTAAAATTATTTCTATTGTTCTTACAAACAACATAATCCTAACGAACTTACAAGAAACTATGACAGTGTGGTTGTAAGAATGTCAATATCGTGCATCTCCCGCTGAGGTAGGCCGCATGACGTGTGATGCTGCGAAAATAAAAACAGTTGCGATACTGAGTATCAGCAGTTTTACTTCTGTCAGCTCGAAGAATGGTCAATCATCCGCCTGAATGGTCCGAGGCTGGGCATTCCTAACTCTGCGTATAAAAATGCCAGCAGCTGGGACAGCTAAAAACGAAGCGAAGGGAACCCGCTGAAGGGTTGCCACGTTATGCAACTTCGGGTGGACTTTTTGTTCTTCTAAAATTTATTTTTAGGTTAGATGCAAATCGATGGACGCGAGCTTGTAGATTCTAGGTTTTACCAATGGCAATATAAAAATCAGTTACTCAATTTAGATTAGTACAAGAAACACTTTAAATACAATAAAAATAGTATGTACTAAAAAATTTGAAGTAACTATTTTCGTACCTACAACAGATTTAATCTGTAATTACTTTCGTGCTTGTTTATCAACAGGTAGCAACTTGTTAACTTCCCAATAAATTGCCACAACCACCTAAACTAGGCATAATTTAATCCCAATTTCTCTTTCACACTTGTGGACACTACTCGCGACAAAAACCCCGCAACGTAGCGCGTCCATGTTAAATCAGTCGGAGGCAAATGATGACCGGTGATTACGGCAATTAAAGCGCTGGCGGCGGGAGGGCGGGAGGGGGGAGGGCAAAAAGCGCCCGCGCTCGTCTCATACATATGCGCGGCGCATTGTCAAGGGCCGTGGGAGATTCGCCCGAATATGACTGGCCGGACGAAAACTGGACGAAAGTGAAACATGACATTCGGACTGGGATCGATTCATCGAAAGATAAGTGTAGCGGGCAAATTCAATGCGAATGACTACGTAATTGGGGTCTGCGGAAATGAAATCACCGATTTGAATTCAGATCGGAAACATTTAGTAGATAGGAATCATATGCATGCACTTGCATCCTGAAAATAAGAAATCAGAATTTATTTTAATTAATTTATTGTAATTATTTGTTTACTAAGTAATCATCTAAAAGTAAGACACAGTAAAGAACAGGTCCTATGCTAAACAAAGCATTACACACGCTCATAAAACCGACAGTTTCTAGCTGTTAGATAACAAATTTATTTCTGCAAATATATTTGTGAAACGGCCAACGATTTAGCACTGTTGAGTGCAAATTTAGACGAGTCATGATTGTAGTTTTTAAAACAAGTGTGTTAAATTTCAAAATGAATGTATGGAGCGTATGGATTCGTTGCAAATCGTGGTGCATCGAAACAATGCAATAAAGGAGCGAGATGTTCTCACGCGCAGTGGCCGCTCTACTGCTGCAGGGTACCGAACCCTGTAGGCTCTCAGAATGTTCAATTGGATTCTTGTACCGGTAGTATGAGCTAATTTGTACTAAAACTTTTGAAATCATAACATTTTGGTGTCACCTATTCTAAGTATCTAATCGTTGATATCTCGATAATGATAATGTTACTCAAAAAAGCATATTTTAAACAATTTCCAAAATAATCCCATTTAACCATTGAATTTATATTAAAAATATATCACGTTAATAAAACCTACAGCACAAAATAGTTAAAAAATATATCAAAATACTCGTTTCATAAATTATCTGGTACATAAAAAATCATGCGTCGTTCAAAAGACTTACTTAATAACTTGATGAGCTATTGCAATAACCGAATAATCCGCTTATGTTTCATAGAAGTAAAATTATCAAGAATGATCTCTGTCAAATAAAGCACGTTTTATTATTTTATGACGTAGTTTCCTAAATTTTCATCATCAGTCAATAACCTTCCCATTGAAGTAGCAGAGATACCTAAAATCACACTTGATTATAATATGTAATTAATACGTTCTTGTCACTAAATATTTCATAAATTAAAACCAAAAGCTCAGGAATTAAAGAATTTGTATTTTTCGGCTACCTTCCCTGTAATCTTTAATACACATTCTCACAAAAATGAGGATATTTTATTAAATATACCCTACATCGGGTGCAAATGTTCCCGGTGGCATGTCCGGTGCGAAACAATATGGCGACAAACGATATAATCTCATGCACGCGACGCCTTCGCGAAAACAAGCATTTGAACAAGCGAAACCAGTGTTAATACCCTATAACCTATGTGAACGTATTATTTGCTGATGATACATCTCTTATATTTAACGTGGATAGACAAAAGAAACTTTTGACGATGTAAATACTACACTTTCTCAGGTATTACATTGGTTTACGACCAATAATTTACTTCTTAACTCTAAGAAGACCAAATGTATTAAGTTCACAATGCCTAATGTAAGGCAGGTAGATACTTTCATCACTTTGGATGAAGGACCCATGGAAGTAATAAATTCAACCGTTTTCCTGGGTATAAAATTAGACGCAAAATTGCAGTGGGGTCCCCATATTGCGGCTTTGGCAGGAAGGCTTAGTTCCGCTGCATATGCTGTAAGGAAGATAAGAAGTCTCACTGATATTGAGACTGCAAGACTTGTGTATTTTAGCTATTTTCACAGCGTGATGTCTTATGGTCTACTTTTGTGGGGGTCTGCTGCTGATCTACAAACAATTTTTGTATTGCAGAAAAGATCCATCCGTGCCATATACGGCTTAAATCACGTGACTCACTAAGGGAATTATTTAAACAAATAAATATTTAACATTACCGTCTCAGTACATTCTAGACTGCGTCATCTATGTACACAAAAATTTACATGTATTTTCAAAAAAGTCAGATAATCATAGTTTTAACACTAGGAACAAACACACAAACTTGCCGTTCCAAATCTTAGATTGCATAAGGTTGGGAACTCATTTGTGGGATTAAGCATTAAAATATTTAATAAGCTACCACAAAATGTAATTGATTTACCCCTGCATAAGTTTAAGTCTCATGTAAAGTCTATTTTAATAAAAAAAGCTTACTATAGTGTTGAAGATTATATAAATGATAAAAACTCATGGACATGTTGATTTCCACGCCTGCACTACTTTTGTTTTTTTTTGTTGTCATCTATTTAAATTTATAAAATACTTAACTGCTTAATAGTACTTTTGTAGATTATTATATTTTTACCAATATAGATAAAAATTGAAAATATAATTTGCTTTATATAATTATTTGATTACAAATGAATCTGTATTCAACACAATTTTTTTGAAAAGAGTAACTACTGAGTTTCTTGCTGGTTTCTTCTCAGTGGAAAACTACCTCCCGAACCAGTGGTAGCTTCATTTGACATTCATAAGTGTTCTTTAAGGACCTAAACTGAATAAACACTTTTCATTTTTCATTTTTTCATTTTCATTTTAACCAGCTAGCGGCATAGATTCTGCGCAGATCTTAAGTGGGATAGTAGTTAAATCACACATTTTATTCTATACATAGCTTTTTTAAAGTTATATTCTGATGGTCCTATTACTTTTATGTCACATTTATACTTAACAGAATCGTAACACGCTTTTTTTTATTTCAGGTTAGAATACGTAGGTCCGTGCCCCTCGGTGGGGACGTATGATGATGAATTAGTCGTTACAACTGCTGAGACTAAGTTTCCTACTCGGACTGCTTTGGACTGACATTTCGATTTTGACCGCAGATGGCCTTCAAACTTCACCGGCAAGTGGTTCTCTGCCTAACCTGACACGAGATCGTGTTATATAACTTTCGTTTCACAAATTCACAACAATAAAGTATTTGCAGAGCACTCCCGCTGCATCGGCGCGGGCGGTTGATTATCTAGTTAAATTTATTTATTGCGGTGGCGCGGCGTGCCCCATCCCCCCCCCTCGCCCTCCCTCCGCCGCCATGATTTACGTGCGCGCGATGCGCCCGATTAGAAGCGCGCACGCGCATCCATTACAAGATGTTACTCATTAATAGTTTAATTGTTGTAATAACTTTGCCGAAAGAAACGCACTGTGATATGCACTGAGCGCAATTAAAAATCGGTGAAAACCTTTGTATTAGTATAATTATGTTTATAAGGTTATATTACAATTGATTATTTCATATTACATGGAACAACGTGGGAGGTTAATTTTTGAACTAATTAATTGAATGTAATTGTACAGAACAGTAACAGATATTGTAATGATTAATAAAATACATGTAGTAATTTTGTATATAAACTAAACTGAACCAAACTAATTTCTGCAGAAGAAATTGAAGCTTGTTCCAATTTTACAAAACGATCTCAAGCTACTCAACTGCAAATGGTACGGAATATTGAAGTAGAGAAAACACCTGTTTTCAACTTCACGTTATGTTAATGGTCGAATCTGGGTGTTAATGTGTGCCCTGGAGCGGTCGCGTGGACGGTACGTTTGTAGGGTTGCCACCTTTAACATAAAAATATCGAAGTGAGTTTTCAGTATGGCCCACTCGGTAGCATCAATATCAAGTGCTTAATCTTTACATACTTTTACTTATCTTATGAACAACTCTGATAATGCAAAACTTCACTGTGCAGTGTGCATGCTCTGTTATACTCCAAAATGTCTACTTAAATGGGACAATAATAAACAAATATCAACATTGAAGTTCGCAGTTATAAGATTTTAGTTTTTAAAGTCACATAGAATACCCTTTCAGGACCTGAACCGTCCATTTATGGCCGTGTAAGACAGGAAACTGGTCAGAAAGCAGGGAGTTCAAGTCTTGAGCAGCAAATAGGTAGTATCAATGCCGTTCTGCGCCTGTTACCCGAGACAACCGACGGTATGTCTCTTATACCCGATAATTTCACTAGCTACAGTGCCCTCATTTCGTAACACAAAAGTGCATAGCATTCTTACTCCACAAGATGATATCTTGCACTGCGATGGTACCTACCTAGATGACTCAGTATTAAGTCTGACACCTTGTAAATTATTATAATTATTATCTACTTACATTCACACAGCGCCATCTAACCCCAAGTTAAGCATGAAGCCTGTAATATGGGTACTAAAAAACAGATAAACATACTCGTATACTTTTTTTTTGTTAATACATACATAGAAAACACCTAGACCATTACAAACAGACATGTTTATGCACAATATTTGTACTATACGGGGATCGATCCCGGAACCTTTTGGTGTTGCAGCCGACGTCTCAACCGCAACACCAAATGGGTCGTCAAAATTATATTTATTGTATTGTTGTGAGCCCTGCGCGGCGTGCGCGTCCTCCCCGCGGGCGCTATCTGATGCGCCGCTCACGCGCGCACAACGCCGTGATTTACGCGCGCAGCCTCCGCCGCGCCTTATGATGCAACCTGCTCTAATAATATGCATTTGTACGGTGCACGGAATTCAATCAACCAATAATGTTGAATAATTTAACCGATTTCATGTGCTTATCGTCAAATAGTATGTCGGTTATGGGTTGTTTGGAAAGGCATGGAAATAGGTTTATTTTTGTTACAAAGTATGTACAGGACGGTCAGGACGCTCACCTGATGGTAAGAGATACGCCTGACCATGACAGAGTGGCATTGAAGGAGATCAACAATTGATAAACAGTTATTATTCTCCATCAATGCTGCACCGCGCTCGTCACCCAAAATAACAGATGTTAGGTCTCTTATACCCGATAATTTCACTAGCTACAGTGAACTCATCCCAAAACACAAAAGTGCATAGCACTGTTATTTGACAGGACGATTGGCACTGCGATGGTACCTACCTAGACGACTCAGTATCGAGTCTACCACCAAGTGTTTTGATAATACCCCGCGGGTTTTGAACCCACGGCCTCCGGCTCATACAGCCGAACCCTGTACCCATTGTGTCCACTAGACTACGCATGCCGTAAGTTTTAGTCACAGATTTCCCAATACAGGAGATGGGGCAAGCCGCGTTTAAAGTGCGACAAATGTAAGCTCAACGAGCATACACTGGCTGCCAGTTTACGCTCTGTGAGACACGAATATTAGAAGAAATTACCGTTTTTTTCCAAAATGCCATCCTGTGCAATTGCAACATGCCATCATCGCAATGAATCAGTAAATTTACCAAGAAATATAACAGGTAAGAACCGAAAAGAAATTGCGACACTGGGACTGCCTATAAACTTGGCGGCTTGTCCAGTCTAATTGTATATTCGGATGTCTGTGGTTTTAGTGTTCATTTGCTATAAAATTTAATTGTATTTCTTACTTCAGCCTACATATGGTTGTAAGAGTTGTCATCATTAGCATGATAATCGAAAACGTATTTTACTTATAGTAACATTACAATTACAATGAAGCCGCGAAAACTTAGTTTATGCCTTTTTCATATTTCCGTAACTACCTAACTATTTAAGTAACTACCTACGCTAAATTAATGTCAACTCCCCAGTTCTACTTCAACATGGATTCAATACGCGTCCATACATATGACCAAACCAAACCAAATTTGTGATGCATTTCTCCAATCGAATCGGCTCGTTCCCACGATGTAACCGATAGAGACGTTCCCCCAAAAAGGTAGCTAATGAGTGGAAGCCTTAAACGTCGTACCGCCATTGTCGCGGGCGAAGCAATTAACATCGATTACGCATTTCCAAAGGCGTTTAGGGGACCGGCCATTACTAAAACTTCAGGTGGTACGGTTACCTTGCAAAAAACCCCGATGGGATTTTTAAGGCTTTCGCAATTTAAATAGCGAAGACGTTGGATTTTGTATGAAACTTGTATCTTTCATAAGTTTTTATTTTCCTAAACACTTTAAATTTTTTTGTTCAATAAATTCAACTTTGTTGCGTTTGGAACCTTAACTCGCAACACTGATCCAACTGGGGGACTTGTAAAGCCTCGTTCGACATATGTTTATTCATATATTTTGAAAAACGTGCCTTTATGTACTATGCATGTTATTTTTTTAACCGACTTCAAAAAAGGTGGATTCTCGATTCTACCGTTAATATGCTTTTTTGTTTGTTCGCGGATATCTTTATCGTTTATAACCGATTTTGATAATTTTTATTTTGTTGGAAAGCGGAACAGAGGTGGTCCCATTTTATTATAAAATACAACATGTTTATTAAGCTTAAGTAATTGTTTTTTTAAGGAGTACACAATCAACTATAACTGTATTCTTACTTCCCACCAATAAATAATTTTTAAGCATGTTTAGCCTAAGTCTTGATAACTATAAAACACAAAAATCTTACAGTTTAACCACAACTCAATTGAAGTATATCAAGTACGACTGTAATCGTGCTTATTTTCGAAATCTGGATTCCAACCATCGTTGTCCATAAATAAACAGTGCCGGCAATCGTGAATTTGATTGTGGTGCCATTGAACCGTTTCTGATGAATTGGTGGCAAAAATAGAGGGCGAATAATTTCCATCGTGGGATGAGACCGGCTTTTAATTACGCGGCATGTCCCGGCCGGACCTCAATGGCGTCCCGGTTTTTGCGCGGGACGCGTCCTCAATCGCGGGATGGTGTAATGCTGCAGATCGCTTGCGAGATAACTCTCTTATGGATACTGATATTTTAAGAAAAACATGCTGAGACAACCATGTTGATGAGTCTCAATAGGTTTTAATCAGCTTGAAATGTGTTCGCAGAAGCATTATGTAGGTACATACGTAGATTACCTAACTTAGCCATAGATATCAACACAACTATCATGGTTATTTGGATGAAAACGTTGGTATCTTGTTGATTGTTCCTAAAACTGTGTATTAACTTGTGTACAGACATCCGAATATACAATTAGACTGGACAAGCAGCCAAGTTTATAAGCAGTCCCAGTGTCGCAATTTCTTTTCGGTTCTTACCTGTGAAAAGTTATTATATTTCTTGGTAAATTTATTGATTCATTGCGATGATGGCATGTTACAATTGCACAGGATGGCATTTTGGAAAAAAAAACGGTAATTTCTTTTAATATTCGTGCGTCTTGACTCGTCTCACAGAGCGTAAACTGGCAGCCAGTGTATGCTCGTTGAGCTTACATTTGTCGCACTTTAAACGCGGCTCGCCCCATCTCCTGTATTAGGAAATGTGTGAACTTGTGAGGTTCAATCATAAAAACCTAAGAGAATAGTAGAGCTGTATTGAAAATATAGGACGTGCACCTACAAAATGAACATATTTTGACCTAAAGAAGTTTAGGTGAACTCTGAGTGCAGTTAGCTTGCAAACTGTAGGATTGGAAGTTGTTAGAAGAGGCCAGTGTTCAGAAGTGGACATCTTAAATGATGATGATTTTAGTGATATCAACAAGAAGAAAGACTGTCATCAAGCACTACAATACTCGTTTCATAAATAATATTGCCTATTCCCGATTCGATAAATCGGGAATACCCTATTCATCAATTGGATGCACCTTTAATTGATAATGGCGGTTTAATACGTGACTGGCTAATACACAAGCGCAGTGCAGTGACAATGGAGCGGTCTGTTTGCTCAGGCGCTCGACGCAAACTACTTATCAAACCCACTGCGCAGGGCTGTCGAGTTTGAAAATTATTTCCTTCTTAATATCGAGTAGCTATAGTAATTTTTGGCGTCCGCGTAACGGAAAACGAAGCGTAGGCCGACCCCTAATCAGATTGACTGATGACCTGGTTAAGGTGGTGGGTAGCAGATGGATGTCAACTGCAGGAGAGGTCCGCGTGGCAATCATTAGGGGAGGCCTTCGTTCAGCAGTGGACGTTCTAGGCTGTAATGATGATGATAGTAATTTCAAGAAAGTACTTTCGAGGTCTGCATTAAACAAGAAGCTGTTTCTATGAGAACCAAACTACGAACATACATCTTTTTTTGAGGTTCAAATCCTGTCACGTACCAATGTGTTTCGAATTTGTTTGTGGGTGAAGTGGGCCTAACCGCACTGAGCCCGCGTGGACGACTAAGGCCTAAATACCCTATACGGGTTAGGCTCATGCCCCTCGGAGGGGATCAAATAGCTTAGTAATATTCCGATAAGAAATACCATAACTATAATTGACAGCCCTACATGACATCGATAAACGTTATCGTGAGTAAACATTGAAAATTAATTCTATGAATAAACAGGTGCGTTCGCGCACGCAGCCAAATAACTCGTCACTCGAGCTAATCGGGCGATTAGCGAAGTGTTATTATAATGCTTTGGTAATTATGGCAACTGATAAGGCGGTTTGACGACCTGCCCAGTGCTATGACGACTGTTGTTGCGTCTATCGGTCGTTGATACTGATTTGTACTACAGTTGTATTGTGTAGGTATTAAATTGGTGCTTAAAAATTAAATTGGCGGATAGGACACTATCCAGTGGCGTGCACTCGATATATATTCAAATAAGCAGTGCATACCCTGTGCGTTCAGATAGCCCAGCAAATCAGAAACATATTAAAGGATACCCACTTATTCGCCCATTTTCTTACACAGATTTCAAGCCATAGGCGATCTGCTGTGATCAACAGCACTCAATTTGACAATAATGAAAATATTTATTGTTTTTGTGATTAGTGTCACTTACTTTGCATACCTTACTCATAATTTCTGCGCATGCCTCTGCTATAGTCTATCATCATCATCGAGCCTACCCGTATACGGTGATTAGGCCTTAGACGTCCACGCGGGCCCAATGCGGGTTGGACGACTTCACGCACAACCTTTGAATCTCTTCGCAGGCGTGCGCAGGTTTCCTCACGATGTTTTCCTTCACCGTAAGAGCATCGGATAACGTACATATAATTTCGAAAACACATTGGTACGTGTCGGGATTTGAGCCTTAGCCCTCCCGGTAGGAGGGCAACAGTCCACACCATTGAGCCACCGACGCTCCTATATCGTCTATGGATAGGCAATATATATATATATATATATATCAATGTCAATATCAATGCTATCAGTACTTTATGAAATAGTCAGAGTACTATCGATCGCTCTGTAAGAGTAAAAACGATTGATACAGAAGCATGCTATCGATACTTTCAAAGCTTATTGTCAAATTTACTTTCGCTAATATCGATAGTGTCGATACTATTGCCAAAACTATCAAGACTATCTTTAGTATAATACTAAATTTAGTCTTGATTATAAAAGTTAATTAGATTATAAAAGTATCAGTACTATCGATAGCCACGCTATCGATAATTCGGCAACACTGATTAAATATTGAATTGGTAGTTGGATTGATGAACGAATACCATGTTGGCAGACTGACTGTTTACCATGTCCTCTGAAACACAAAATACGACCTCTGGTCCTAGCGATAACTAAACGCTCTTCAACATGTGATTTGTCGAAGGAGTGTGCTGTCGAAATAGCGTTCGTAGATATTCAGAATTAAAGCCTTTTCCTTTATTTTCAAGTTATCAGAGAAATCATATTTGCTACGCCTAACAAATAAAAAAGTTAAATGAGGTTAACAATGAGTGCGAACTGCATTTCTTGCGAAAAGTAATAGTGGACGTAAAACAGGTTTGCAAATAAAAACAAAATGTTGGTGCTGGCATTGACAAAGCCAAATTTGGGATCAGGATTCAATCACGTTTCCCAAAAAAATGCAAATGCCCGTAAAATTAGAATTCCCAGCATAACGTCGATGGTCCCTTCATCCTCCCAGGGCTTCAATTCTACTAATTTTCTTGACATTATGATAATTCAACTGCAAATTTGGTGTTGTAGAACAACTATGATATTAATTGTTTAAAATGGTAATTACATACTAGAATCAATTATCTAGTGGTGTCACCAATTTAAATCATACCATAAAACAGTGCAAATGAGTGTAAAATTTTACTATTGTGATAATTATGATCCTATTAGAGCATTTTTAAATTCGCGGAATTGGGGCCATAATATGCATAGTGTCCAGTATTCGCCGATCAGTGTAATTACAGTGCGAGCGCGGGGTGCGCACGCGCATTATGTAAATCACTGGATCTCGATTATGGGGCTTTGTTCTGAGGTAATTCCCGTCTTCGAGCTCCGCGTTGCTGCCATGCTAATTTACTCGATTTAAGACATGGATTATTTGATTTTTTTGACAAGTTGATTAAAGTTATAAGTTTGAAAGAATATTTGGAGCATATTCTTCCAAAAGTAGCTATCAAAAGTTGGTCCTGAAAATATAATATAATGTGTTTATTGCTACTTATGATGGACCGATGACTTATCAAAAGTCGCTGGTGGAGGCTGGATGAGAAAAGCGGAAGACCAGGATATCTGGGGCAGAATGGGAAGACTTATATCCAGCAATGGACTTAAATGTTTATAACTTAGTGAATGGCCAGACAGTTTTTGACAAAGCGCTGATTTGCAGTAGAACCAAAGCAAAAAGTTCGGTAAGAAGTGGTTTGAAAGTTCATACGATATTTACTTTACCTATTATTATTAGTTTGACGACCCATTTGGTGTTGCGGTTGAGAGGTCGGCCGCAACACTAAGGGTTCCGGGTTCGATTCCCGGGCAGTACAAACATTTGTGTGCATGAACATGTCTGTTTGTAATGGTCTGGGTGTTTTCTATGTATAATATGTATGTATTTACAAAAAAAATGTATACATGTATGTTTATCCGTTGTTTAGTACCCATAATACAGGCTTTACGCTTAACTTGGGGCTAGATGGCGCTATGTGATTGTCAGTAGATATTTATTATTATTATTATCACATTATTTAGCCCTACAGTCCACTGCTAAAGTAGTTTAGTTCTAAGTGCTAGGTAACTGTCTGCAGTTACCTGGCACGCTTGTGCAGTGCGTATTAGTCAGAGCCTATATAACCTCAGTTTACATAGAAGTCTTTTGAGCCTAGTCTCTGTTCAGCAGTGGTGTGCACTCCATATATATGCAAATAAGCAGTACATACCCTGTGCGTCCAGACAACCCGAAGATTTGCCAACTTACTAAGTTATTCCCACTTATTCGCCCATTTTCATCTACAGATGTGATCATTGGCGATCTGCTGTCTTCAACGTTACCTAATTTGACACAATGAAAATAATTATTGTTTTTGCAATTAGAGTCATTCACTTTGCATCCCCTACTCATAATGTCTTGCCACTATTGTTCAGCACGATCCATAACGAGCCAGGGACGTTGGTTTCAATCCCAAAATAGGCTGCTGAGACCTTTTACAGTTTACCTGTATGAAGAGAGCCATGCTTAGGAACCAATTGGTGGGTTCTGATTGACTAAATATGTTAATTTCTATTTAAGTATTTCAATTTTTTTTTTATGTTTCGCTATTTAGTTTGTGTAAGTTCTTAGGCATGCCTACATAATTTTAGATTGCAATCCCGTTATGTAGGTGCTAACATTGTATGATTAAATAATATTCTTTATGATTGTAATCTGTTTTGTATGTTAGTAAAGAAAGACTTATAAATAAATATTATTATCAATAAAGACTTATTATGTTTTGCGAAGAATTTTTATTCCATTGCCAATAAAAATAAAGCAGCTAAAGCGATAATCAAGCGCTGTCGGTGCCGTCAGCGGCGCGCGGTACCGTGCTTTATGGTTATTAAACCATAGCCTATAACGCGGCGCGCTAGTGATGTCCTACTTTGGTCAACTTGTTATGGAATAAATAAGTTTTAAAACTGATATGGTATGCAAAGTGTGGACCACTCAAAGTAAAAAATAATGAATAATTCCTTATTTTATGAAAAACCTACAGTTGTTAACAGCAGCTTTTGCCAATAATTGTCGAAAAATAAAGTACATTTTTCGAGCAGTAGGATCAACTCCTCAAACATAAAAAGCACTGCATATGTACACAGTCTTTTCCGAAAAATCACTACCTAAATACACTACGAAAAGCCCACCGTATTTGCCAATTGTGTTTTAAATCTGGGAAACAATACTTAAGCAATCTGCTGTCAACAACAGTATGTACAAGGAATTATTGTTATTGACCCTTGTGGTGTAAAAATTAAGATGTCGTTAGCCATAACGTCTCATGTTTATTCTGGCAACATATGTGCAAATCGAATCATGCCAGAGTTAATAATCATGTCCCATCCCTAACCAAAGGTAGAATGAACCACAAGACGCGCGCCGCGTCTCTTGCTTATATTTGTTTGAACAATTGCACACCTGCCGTTGTCTAAATGTCTGAAATTGGGTATTATTTTTAGGCATGTACAATGTTCACCCAGAGAACATTAGCAGAATTTTGTACTGATCGGTTAGAACCACAGACATCAGAATATATACATTAGACTGGACAAGCCGTCAAGTTTATAGGCAGTCCCAGTGTCGCAATTTCTTTTCGGTTCTTATCTGTGAAAAGTTATTATATTTCTTGGTAAATTTACTGATTCATTGCGATGATGGCATGTTGCAATTGCACAGGATGGCATTTTGAAAAAAAACGGTAATTTATTCTAATATTCATGCGTCTTGACACGTCTCACAGAGCGTAAACTGGTAGCCAGTGTATGCTCGTTGAGCTTACAGTTGTCGCACTTTAAACGCGGCTTGCCCCATCTCCTGTATTGGGAAATCTGTGGTTAGAACCCATGATGTAATGATTGACACGTCGGCTAAGACATTAAGGGTTCCGGGTTCGATTTTCTGTGAAAGGCAAATTGTGATGACGAACGTGTCTGTTTGTTTTGGTATGTATAATAAGTGTTTACAAACAAGTAGTGTCACCATCGGCTGATCATACGTCCCTTCCGAGGGGCACGAGCCTACCCGCACATAGCGTATAGGCCTTAGTCGTACACGCAGGCCCAGTGCGGATTGGCACGACTTCACGTACAACCTTTGAATCCCCTTCACGGGCGTACGCAGGTTTCCTCACGACGTTTTCTTTCACCAAAAGAGTGACGGATAAACATACATATAATTTGGATGATTCATAATACGAGGCAAGATTTGAACCTGCACTCTCCAGATCCAGAAGTCAATAGTCAACATCAATGAGCCACCGACGCTCCTTACATACAGACGACTACGTATAAATAGTACTTATTATTTGAGTTATTTTTAAAGTCTATAAGACCTCTATAAGTGGATTAGGCTGCAATGATAATGATACGTACATCATCGGTCAAAAGGTTAACAATTCTATTTGTTCCAAACTCCAATTCATCTAACCAAGCGTTTATACACATGATGATTATTGGGAAGCACGTCCGCTCGATGCACAACAAAGGCGGGTACTGATTGCGGTCGTAATGACGACGCCACAATTCGTGGGACAAGGCTCGAGCGTGTTATTATCGGGCGGCATAATGCGCGTACGCAAATCACGGCGTCCCCCGCCTAGGGTTGCCAGATGGGAAAATTAAAAGACCGGAGACAAAACCTAATTTTAATGGAAAAGAAAAGAAAGGACATCTTAGTAGGCACACAAGTGTCAGATATCTTCCCGTAAAATAGCATTGTTTTGCACTTCTGTGCTTCGGGATGAGGACACTGTATCTAGAAAAATTACGGGGAATAAGATCTAACATCTGTTGCCTGCGGTGACGGGCGCAGTGTGGCATTGATGAAGAATAATAACATCTATCAGTCGTTGGTCTCATTTAATGCCGCTCTGTCATGGTCAGGCGTATCACTTACCCCCAAGTGAGCGTCCTGACCGTCTTGTACATTTTGTAACATTAAAAAACCCTCCAGATCGTAAGGTAACAGTCCACACCAATGATCCACACACGCTCGCAAAAATACATCTCAATGTTAATGGGAAATCCTGAGAAATCACGAGGCGCGCAAAATCAGGCTGCAAACCTGAAAAAAGTCTTTAAATCCTAGGATATCAGGACAAATACTGACAAATTGGTAACCCTACCCCGCCGCGCGCACATCGTCCGGGAATAATTGCACCCGCGGACGCTGCTATTATCTCAAACTATACACAATTACAGGGCAGCCTCTACCACGGTAGGCCTGGCTTGGGTTTGGATAAGGTTAGGAATATAAACAATGGACTTGTCAGTTTCAAATTTAACTAATTTTATAAATATCATCATATAAGAGCGTCGGTGGCTCAATGGCGTGGACTGTTGCCTTCCTACCGGGAGGGCTGTTGTTCAAATCCCGCCACGTACCAATGTGTTTTAGATTTTTCGAAAATATATGTACGTTATCCGACGCTCTTACGGTAAAGGAAAACATCGTGAGGAAACCTGCGCACGCCTGTAAAGAGATTCAAAAGGTTGTGCGTGAAGTCGTCCAACCCGCACTGGGCGTGGACGACTAAGGCCTATACACACTCTACCGGTAGGCTAGAGTACCACAATAGAAAAATCTATTGTTTCTAACGCCTTTAGATGTCATTGGCGTTCAATGGGTTAACAAACTCACGCCTAAGTAATAATGTAGAAACCGGATTCATCTCATTGTTTTAAGTAACGAAGTGAAGAGGACGCTCACCTGATGGTAAGTGATACGCTAGACAGAGCGGCATTGAAGGAGACCAACAACTGATAAACAATTATTATTCTTTATCAATGCCGCACTGCGCCCGTCACCCGAGACAACAGATGTTAGGTGTCTTATACCCGGTAATTTCACTAACTACAGTGCCCTTATGCCGAAACACAAGTACAAAACACTGGTATTTCACGGGACGGTATCTACCTAGACCCATCACTAAATACTACTTTTTTTCCCCCACCTAGTAAAAAAAGTAGTATTTATCTCATAAGCCGGCGAACGGGAGGATGTTTCTCCTGTTGTTAATTATTTTTGTGTCTCATACACACTTGATAATCTCGATACTCAACAGAAGAAAAAACGAGAGATTAGAAAATTTTTCAAAGGAAGAGAGAGCAAGAAAATAATAACTCACTTTCAAAGGTACTCTGCCAAGCCCTGGTATTGTAAATTGGTCGAATCGACCAGTGTGTGCGACGACCCATCCGGTTTAATGGTTGCGATATCTGCTATTACACCATGGGCTCAATCCCCGGGCAATACAATGAAACCACTATTGTGTCTCAAAACTACTTACAACTACCATCATGTGTAGTCATACACAACTATTTTTATTTAAACACCAAACCCTTACTTAAGACCTTACTTGTTACAATCTATTTTTTTGTTTCAAAATATAAATATATAATTTGAAACAAAATATGTCTCATTTGTGAAATCTGTTTACCGTTCGATGTTTCCAAAAATACATACTACACAAACTCAAAGCGGTTATCAGGCCGGGTTTTCTTGTAGATCCATATTAAGTACCCTAACCTTAACTTAAGTACCATAGTGAAGTCAGGAGCGTGCGAGGCCGCGCGTCCATGGTACGGGCGGTACTCATTACAATATTAATCAATGCTTTCACATCGAGGGCCGGCATAAATAAGCCGATGCAGAATATGGTTTAATGTTAGCTGTGCAATACCCGCACTATCTGAATAGGTAAACACAGAAGGGACTTTGACATTTGCAAGACCTTAGGTCCTAGAAATGCGCTGCCAGCCCTTTAAAAGTGTCTTCGCTCTTTTTTTGAATGACGCCAGGTCGTATAGCTCTGGAAATGTTTCCAGAGGAAGTTCATTCCACAGTTTTGTCGTACGTGGCAGAAAATGACGACAGAATCGAACTGTGGAAGACCTCCAATCATCCAGGTGATGAGGATGAAATTTAGAGTTCCTCCGAGATGCACGGTGGTGGACCTCGCAGGAATAAGCCCGAACAGCTCATCTGAGCACTCCTCGTGATACAAGCGTTAGAGAATGCAAAGAGATGCCACATCTCTACGCAAACTCAAAGGGTCCAGCTGGTCAGTAAGATCTGTGTCGTCGACGATTCGAGCCGCTCTCTTTTGAATGCGGTCAAGAGGAAGAAGTTGGTATTGCGGCGCTCCCGCCCAAAGATGGGGGTCTGGGGGGAATGGTGGGGCCGCGATCTTTTGAGCACACCGAGCTTCATAGACGCTAACTTAACCTTTTATTAAAAATAACCGCGGAACTGGACGTCACTCGATATGTCGAAGCCAAGAATACCGACTCTAGCTGCTTCAGTCAGGGGACAAGCCTTCTCACAAAGCATGGATATGAGGAGAATGGGCCGTAATCCACCACGCGGGCTCAATGCGGATTGGTTAATGCTAACGACTACCATCCGAAGATTGTAGCCAGGAGCGACGTCTTAAAGTGCCCTAAAAGGACTTTACAAACAATCATGTGATTCAGCCTGCAATATCCTAACTAAACTGGAAAAATCCGGGGCGTGGTTATTGGCTTAACCTTCTCATAGCTACGCTGTGTGCCTGTGTCCTGCAGTAGGACGTAACAGTGACAATGATGACATACACAATAAAGGTGAAGAAAAAGCTAATGTAAGCCAAACAATAACACTGTTTACCTTCTGTCATCCATTTTCTAGAGAAGCAAGCGCGCGGGAGGCAAATGATAGTCCCAGAAAATGGCGCGCCGCCATTACGCCCTGGTACTGCACCAATCAACTTTTAATTAGGAAATTGGACGCTTTCTATCGTAATATTAGATCTGGAAGATACATTGATGATTTTGAATTGAACATTGTTGATTGCAATCATGAGTAAATTAAGCATTTTCTTAGTCTCTCGCTTCTACATATTTGTAGTTTAATGTTACACATAGGTCTCCCTTATTTTGCGACCAGCGACGTTTCGCAAGCTGTTATCCTAAAACCTTAAATTATATTTTTTTAGTCATTATTCCATGGTGTACACTACAAAATTCATATTAGATGAATTGTTTATGTAGTTAAAGAAACTTGTGCTTGTTCTGAGCAGTATATGTTTAAGTCCAGTATTTTTTAAAAAGATATCAGTTTATGCACCGCAGGGCACCTCACGAGTATAACATGTCTGTTTTATTATCCGAATTTATTGGGACCAGCGTCGATTCGGATAATCGAAAATTCGGATAATCGGACATACACTGGTAATGAAAAAAAACGCACTGCCACACAGTACTGCAATAACGCTCACTTGAACATCTCGATCAGATAAAGTTGCAACCCCGTCAGGCCATATCAAAAATACAAAGTAAAAATTCACAACGATAATAGAGGTATGGTAGCGAAAATAAAACAAATATAAGAATAGTAAAATACAAGGAATTACGTAAGTAATGCACTAGAGATAGAGAGAGGGAGCATCAGCGCTGCGGCAGATAATATACGAAACCTACGAATTTTTTTATATTAAGCTTAGGACCGATTCGGATAATTTGTGATTCGGTTATTCGGCGTTCGGATAATCGGCGTTCTACTGTACCTGCAACAAAAATTATATCACCGTCTTGTGTGCTTTGTAAAAAATTTGGTAAAAAGTCCTAAAACATATTTTACATGACCTTATCTGAGCAAGCATCATTCATGAACCCATGGCAGTAGGTAAGCAGTAATTATTTTCCTTTGACAAAAAACAAATCGTCAACCCAGATATCATAAATTTAATACCTATCTTGACGAATCAGTATCGATACTATTTTGAACTGAGAGCTAAAGCAGCACGCCACTTCTCCGGTCATCCGCTGCCAACAGCGAAAAGTCCATATAAATAAAACCTACCACCTAAATAAAGTTGGCAAGTGTAGTTTGTTCTCCTATGTTTATGTACGTGCAACCAGGAGCTTGTTTTATACACTAATGTATACTATATTTGAAGTGATACAATATGATTATATTTCTCTTTTCAACGTATCATAGTCCACAACTGGACATAGGTGTCCCCCATTTTGCGTCAGATCCCGGTCCTCCGCTTTTCTCATCCAGCCTGCACCAGCGATCTTACGCAAATCGTCGGTCCATGGGGCTGGAGGGCATCCTACGCTATACTTGACAAGACGCATATCAACTTTTAACTTGTGTTTACACTTTGAATGCCATCTGGGACAGAGCCAGACAAACAATGGATTTTCTATTGTGTCTTGTTTGTTGGCAGTCATACTTTTTTTGAATTCATTTTGTTGTTGGCTGCAGATGGCCTTAACGACGTCACCGGATGAAAATGGCGAGCCTAGCTCAGCCGTTGATTGGCTCCGGTCGCGGCACGAGACCGCTTACGGATACCTATCGAAGTAGGAGAAGAAGGACGGCCACTAAGGGCGCCCACTAGGGCTCGAACCTTGACTTAGTGCCGTCCCTCGGACGAGGGTGTTGACCACAGACATCCGAATATACAATTAGACTGGACAAGCCGCCAAGTTTATAGGCAGTCCCAGTGTCGCAATTTCTTTTTGGTTCTTACCTGTGAAAAGTTATTATATTTCTTGGTAAATTTACTAATTCCTTGCGATGATGGCATGTCACATTTGCACAGGATGGCATTTTGGGATAAAACGGTAATTTCTTCTAATATTCGTGCGTCTTGACTCGTCTCACAGAGCGCAAACTGGCAGCCAGTGTATGCTCGTTGAGCTTACATTTGTCGCACTTAAAAACGCGGCTTGTCCTATCTCCTGTATTGGGAAATCTGTGGTGTTGACAGTCAAAGGGTCATACATACCACTACTTTTTGATACAACTTTATATATTATAGTCTTAAATCAACAATAAACTAACTATATGCACAATCACGAAACAAAAAAGAAACGTCAACCACCAAAAAATAACACGTAGCGAGCGACGTGGTTATGAATGAAAATTCTGCCCAACTGACGCGATGGGCAGACTTTTGCCGCGGACACTTTTTAGAGTGAGATTATGTTTCTAGTTAGTTAATTGTTACGTTCGAAATAAGCGAGTTTTATTATTTATCTTATATTATAGTACCTAGTAATTGTAAGTTGTAATCGTGATGTAATCTTCTCCATTACTGTGGATGTAGAACATGCGATATTCCACACTCATTGGGATTACTAAACTATTGTTAACTGAAACTTGATTAGTACAAAAAACTCGCTATGTTCATGTCAAAGCGTTTACTTGTCAAAGGAATGTCAATTAGGCGGGGTTAACATTTATTTAACTTTGAAAGCAATTTCTAGCCGACTTGTCAATGACAGCGCTATAAGGGTGTCCACACTGTAACTGTGACGGGATATCTTTTTTTGGGTGTTTGGTAGAAGCTTTTGATTTATTTACTTATTTTTATTTGAAAACTATAATTGCATTCTCTCAGTCACCGTCAGCCTATAACGTCCCACTACAAAGAACTAGAGGTTTACCGCCATTGCGGAAACAGTATTACAGTAATATTACTTCGTCTTTTCTGGTACTAAACAGTTGATGTATCATTATAGTAATACTATTTTAAGAGATAGCGGTAACCCCTGAGGTCTTCCCAACTATACAGCTTTAAGGAAATCGGGCTGTAACCCACCACGTGGGCCCAATGTGGATTAGTGATGTTAATGACTACCATCATAAGATTGTAACCGGAACTCGGAGAAAAAGATGATTCAGCCTGCAAAATCCTAACCAAACTGGGAATTATCGCAAAAAGTGATTTCTCACATGCGGAATTCGAACCCGCTTCCTCGGGTCACACAGCGATCTAAATCCCACGCTGCAACCACTAGACCACGGAGTCAATTCTTCACTAGTTAAAAGAATTTTAGAAAACAATATCAATTTAATAGGAACAATTGGAATTAGAAAAAGGTTAAAACAAACATTTATTGTAAAACATGAAAAGCTCGCATATTTCAAATACTGATAGGTATTTCTTCTAAACCTAACACGTGGATTAAAATTTCTAAACAGAATCAACGATTAATCCCTCCGTTTAAGCGACCCGTGGTCACCCCAAACCACCGACAAAGAGCGTCGCCTGCGCACATCACGTGACACATGTCATAACACTTCACGCGCTTTTTGCGCTGAATAATGCGCTGCACGTCCGGCCGCCTTGATACATTGTTGCGTTTGCTATTTGAAATAATAGTATAGAATAACGTTAACTATCAACGACTTGACATGGGCTTTTTGGACAGACGTTACATTTGTATTGATGAACATAATAACTGTAATAATAAGTTTAAGGCCCGTATTCTAAAACGAGACTCCACGTTGATCTTTGTAATGATTTCTGATGTATGCTTAATATGTTGAGAACATACATACATATTCTTAAAAATACTTAAATTAAGATATAAATTTTTTGATACTGATAAAATTGATTCGTTAGTAGCTTGAAGAAATCGCAGAGATCGGGTTCTTTTATTTAAAATCATCAATAACCATGTCCATTCTCCTTGAATCTTAAGTTAAATACTTTTCAAATATTCCCGACGTAATGCGCGCCAACAAAATACTTTTGTCACACCTATTTGTAAATGTAACTATAGAATGAATAGCTTTGTCATTAGAGTTTGTAATGCATTCAATGCCAATTACAATCATACAGTCATCTTTCATGAAAATGTGAAGCGGTTTCGTTATCTATTACGAAATCATTAGCTTGTATAAGTGAACTGTAGTAATTTCTTTTCTCTTTTTCTTAGTAAAATGTTAAAAATATGTTTTCTTTATATCCTATTTCTAATATTGAACATATTATTATGATCGAAGTTAATAAATGTATGTGTGACTTTTGTTCATGCTTTGTATTTTGTGTCTAGCTTAGCAGTGGAAATTTTTAAGTGCTTATGTATTATGTCATGTACACTAAACACATGTATTATATTAAGCTGCTAATTTCCTTAATAATGATAAATAAATAAATTTACTTAAATTGAGTTAGGAAGGGATAGCGCTATACGATTTATAGCGGCATCCCTTTCTTACTCTATTTAGAAGTTGTGAAGATCAACGTGGAGTCTTGTTCTATAATACGGGCCTTGGAATTCAATCGTTGAAAATCAAATATTTTAGCTACACATAAGTAATTTAAATGTTTTATATTATATTAATTTGTGTTTTAACGCTACTAAATGCTACTAGTGATCCAAAATTGTATAAATGGATTTGAAACTATATCAATGTTTATTTGATAAAAAAACACAGCGTACCAACTTAACCGACTGCTGGGTATCAGTATGGACGGCTAAGCCTATCTTAAAGGTGATCGCCGAAATCCCAGGTGGGTGGGCTCAGGACCCCATGCAGTCCAGAGCATAAAACAGCAGCGTCCTAGGGTTACCAAGTTTGATCTTTACCCTCAAAATTTGTAAATAATTGGTTCTAAAATATCGTAAGGGTTTTTTTAGTGTTTGTTTATATTTATAGTGTTTTTAGGGTTTTAACGTTTTAATATTTCAAATTTTGTTTTATAAAACAGTACAAGTATATTGAAGAGTCAATGATAAGCAAAATAAATATCGCACAATTAATATAGACAAATATTAGTACTTTGTGCCGGATTAAGATTTGATGCACTGAACATTCATTGAATGTTTTGTAAGTTAATTTGTAAAAAAAATATGTTAACCTAAACATTTTTTTTAAATGTTCTCATATATGTTTCAGAGTGGATTGGTTGAGTGGCACCAGGTTTTGGTGCAGTATTCATTCTCATTATAATTAAAAAATGTATTTTGATGTAAGCTCATAAGCTGGTTTTTTACCGCTATAATACCTCCAGGAGAAAAAAATATTATAAAATTTAAACTTATATACTGAAGAAACAAAAAGATAATATAATTAAATACAAATGAGCAATCACGAATTAGGTTTTCATCAATATATTTCACTATTTTTTAAGTATTTTTTTTAGTAAATGCATCATTTTAGGGGTAAATATTTTTATAAATTGGTAACACTGAGCGGCCCGGTGGCATTAGACTAATGCGATGCGTGCATTATGCGGGCCCCGGCCGCGCCCGGCAAAAACCGGAATGCACCCGCCCGATGCATATGCACACGCCAAAACGTGTCAGGTGGTCCGAACTTTGCTGTTATACACTAAATATTATACTTACTACTATCGACTGAATAATAATTACATCAACGTTTATGAACTTATCCCAAAGCCTAGTATGTAGATACCAATTATATTCTGTATATGTAAGGTAGATACGCCATCCGTGCCTCAAAAACGAACCGCCGAAGAGAGTACGGTTTGTAGGCTTTTTGTGTACGCTCATTCCAAATATGTGTATGTGTGCTGTCGCTGCATTGTGAACACTTTTTCGATTGTTTTGTGAGCATACACTTTTCTACATCATTTGTAGATACAATTATTTAGCAAAAATTAATGATAATATAAATTGCATTATGATTTGTACCGGTTTCCATATCTAAATTTGTAATATTTTATCATAATAATAAGTCTTCAGTATAAATGTGGTTGATGTACTTGTGAGGTTGTGACCAGTTGATGTAAATAAACGAGCACCTACTTCGTTGAAAGCCAATGTATTAATAATGACTCCAATTGCTTATGACTACGCATATATATAACTTACAACTATCTATGTTTGGAGGAACACGTCACACACTACATATCACACTCTTTGTATCCCTGTGGCAGAAGTAAGCATCCTAACATGAATTCCTTCGTGGTTTCATTTTATCTTTATCTAAGTACAATAGACCTATTCCTATTCAACCTATCGTAGTCCACTGCTGGACATAGGTCTCCCCCATTTCGCGCCAGATATCCCGGTCCTCCGCTTTCCTCATCCAGCCTCCACCAGCGACCTTTCGCAAGTCGTCGGTCCATCGGGCCGGAGGGCGTCCTACGCTACGCTTGCCGAGACGCGGTCTCCCTCCACTCCAGAACTCGTCTGCTCCAACGGCCATCGGTTCTGCGACATACGTGACCAGCCCACTGCCACTTCAACTTGCTGATCCGGCGGGCTATGTCGGTAACTTTAGTTCTCTTACGGATTAAATCATTTCTGATCTTATCCCTAAGAGAGACCCCGAGCATAGCTCGCTCCATTGCGCGTTGAGTGACTTTGAACTTTTGAACCAATCCCGCAGTCAGTGTCCATGTCTCAGCTGCGTATGTAAGTACGGGTAGGACGCAATAGACATTCCGCTTTAAATCATCAAAAAGATTTACATTTTCACATGACACAGTTTAAATTTGCTTAAGTATACAAATTGAGTACTCAAGTATAGACCTTAATGTTATTTAACTTTAAATAATGGCATGAACTGAAAACAATAGAAGTAAGTAAATGAAAAAAAAATTAATAATTAATTTTATGTTTACAATAGCCTTTTCCCTTGAATGTCCTTCACGGTATTCAATAAATCAATATCCACAGACATTAATGCAGATTAAGTTTTGCCTGTAATATGGATACTAAACAACGGCTAATCACACTTAAAAACACCCAGACCTATACAACAAACACTTTACACAAACGTTTCTACCGCCCGAAGATCGAACCCGGAACCCTGGGCGTAGTAGTCGAAGTCTTAACCATTACAACAAAAAGGTCATCAATTTAAATACACAAATTAATCGGCATTTAGTATGTTTTAACAATTCGTGGCCAGTATACGGGCTGATATAAATCAAGAGGTCTTTAATGGAATTAAAAAGCCATAAGGCCGTTAACCAGGCGTCAGGTAGCCAATTGGGCCGCTGGGGGTCATGTCCATATTCAATTCAATCAATTGGAGATAATTTACCAATAAAAGATCGATCCGGACGACGGCGCGAGGTTTAGTGATGGGCTGTGCGGGCTATCGATAGTTTTTTAACCGACTTCAAAAAAGGAGGTTCTCAGTCTCTAAGTCTTTAATGTTATATGTGAACGGGACGTTCAGCTTCTATTCAACCTATCGCAGTCCACTGCTGGACATAGGTCTCCCCCATTTTGCGCCAGATATCCCGGTCCTCCGCTTTTTTCATCCAGCCTCCACCAGCGACCGCCCGCAAGTCGTCGGTCCATCGGGCCGGAGGGCATCCTACGCTACGCTTGCCGAGACGCGGTCTCCTCTCCAGAACTCGTCTGCTGATACGCCTGACCATGTTCGTAGCAGTGTTGAAGTTCTTAAACAGTGTTTTCTTTTACCTAATGGATCATTTGTTAAAATTTTAAATTAGATAGAGGAGTATTTCCAACTTATATCTTACCCACTTTCGACTTATGCTTGTAGCTGAAAATCTAGAAAAAAAATCAGTACCTAGTTACCTGAAAATCTTTTGTGTGCTTTTACTGAAACCGTTTATTGCCGGATCTCCTTATCTAAACCATCGGTAACCAATTCTAAATGTATTATTATTTTTTTTGTTTTTTAAAATGAGAATATAATAAGTGGTAAATCGATACCGACAACGTATTTCCCATCACTATATCGATCTGATAAACATAAATTGATGAGTTCATAGTGTGACATCTGGCGATGGAGTTAACCGGCTGTGGGCAGTGGACCCGGTGACACTGCAGCCCCCATCGTGATGCTAATCTATGACGATCGTTTAATTACTTCTCAACTAATGACTGATAATTGTCAAAACGGTAACTCTTTATTCCGGTTCTACAGGCATTCCTAGTTAATTTTGTCTAGATCATTAAAATAAAGTTATATAAAGATAAACTGTCAATTAAGTATGAGTGAATGATCTTGTCTTAGTTTTAAATCCAAAGTTAAGTATTTATGCCTAAGTGGGCCTTTCCTTCTTATTAGGCCTGTTCTTACTATGGAATAATAATAAATATCCACTGACAATGGTGCCATACAACAACTTTAAACTAACTACACACACAATCACGAAGACACGCCAACTCATAATATCCGAGCCGCACGACACATACGTATAGTTATTATTACATTTGTAACACAAAATTAATCATTTAAATTTTGACCTTAACGCGTCACTGAAAGTCGTTTTGTAACGTTCAATTTTATAGGCTAAGTGCTTTGGGGCTGGATTGCGCTCTAAGTATAAATAGCTGAATCCAAAGACATCCGATTCTTATTATATCATTGGTATCAAATTAAAGTACAGTAGAGCGTCGGTAGAGCTATGCTCGGTGTCTCTCTTATGGATAAGATCAGAAATGATTTAATCCGAGAATTAAAGTTACCGACATAGCCCGCCGGATCGGCAAGGTAAAGTGGCAGTGTCTCGTATGTTGCACAACCGATAGCCTTTGGAGCAGGCGAGTTCTAGAGTGGACACCACGTCTTGTCAAGCGTAGCGTAGGACGCCCTGCGGCCAGATGGAGCGACGACTTGCGGAAGGTCGCTGGTGGAGGCTGAATGAGAAAACTGGAGGACCGGGATATCTGGCGCAAAATGGAGATACCCATATCCAGCAGTGGACTGCGATAGGTTGAAAGAGAGAGAGAGCGTCGGTGGCTTATTTGTGTGGACTAATGCCTTCTGATCTGGAGAGCGCAGGTTCAAATCCCGCCACATACCAATGTATTATTAAGTTTCTAAATTGTATGGACGTTATCCGACACTTACGACGAAGGAAAACATCGTGAGGAAACCTGCGTAGTTCTGCGAAGAAATTCAAAAGTTGTGCAAGAAGACGACCAATACGCGCAGTCTCCAGCCCCTCGGTGGGGACGTTTAATGAGCTGTTGATGATATAATCAAAGTATTCACCCAAAGTATAATTTATTTATTCATTAAATGAACAATCTTATACAATTTGTTGTATCAGTGTCGATTAATTAATTCATTGGCATTGGCCAAGACATAGAGACAGTATCATCACCTTATCAAAGTATTAAAACAATCGCTCATTACAAATTGCTTAAAGCAATCTGCCTTACAAACGAGGTCAAAAAACAAGTAACTGAACCATTAAAAAAGGGTCTAAATTGCAAGTTGTATCACTGACAATACGTCTATATTGTAATTTGCCAACCTTCCGCAAGTGCTAATCAGCTAGTGTCCTCAGCCGATGCAAATTGGTTTGCTTTGAAAATAATCTAATTATAATTGGAAATACTGTTGTTGAGTATTGTTTGACGCGCAAGTAGCGGCGAGTGCGACGGTGATCGTCTCGACCAATCACGTCTAGCCTTTAGCCTAGAAACTAAGAACGGGCAAATAGTACGTGCGCAGGCGCCGCCTTCGAGCAAGCCACGCCTCTCACTCCTCCCGCGGCGAGGCTAGGCTAGCCTCTGCCACATACAAACAAATATGTCAATTATATGTTGACGCTAATGTGAAAACCCGTGACTCTCTGAGTCCATCGAATAAGATCCGCAGTTAAACTGCGTTTCAAAGTGTTTATATGCGTTTAATACGACACATAATTAAAACTATTGATATCCCGATGTTGTTACATTAGATAATAAATCTTATGAATTCTGGTATTGAATAAGTCATTATACTGCTTACCATAGACCTAGTTTACAAGCATAAGTCACTTGAATATTATTTCCTTAACTTATATTGATGCCTTGATGACTTCTGCTTGCATCAATTGAAAAGTATAACTCAAAGTATGCTGAGTGTTGTTTCTATATGATACAAAGTGTTCAGGACTGTCAAAACGCTTACCTGATGGTAAGTGATACACCTGAATATGACAGAGGGGCATTGAAGGAGACGAACAACTGATACACAGGTATTTTTCCCCATCAATGACGCACTAACCCGAAACCGACACGAGACAACAGAGGTTAGGTCTCTCCCGGTTTTTCTACTAGTTACAGTGACCTCATCCCGAAACATGGAAGGGCAAATCACTCCTGTTTCACGGGACGATATCTGGCACTGCGGCGTTTCCTACCTAGACGTCTCAGTACCGATTCTACCACATGTAAATTTTCCTACGCAATAAGAAATGAGCATACTCACACACAGCACTGTCAGGAATATTAATTAACGAAATAAAAGTTTTCTTAGAAAAAAAAATATCCTCAGATATTTATTATTAGCTATCAGCCAAAAAAGTCCCGTCCAAATCTGTCCAGCCATTTTAAAGATAACTCGGAACAGACAGACAAAAATTTTCCAAATCCGTATTCATATATGCATGAAGAAAAATGGCTATTTCAATATTACAAAAAGACATTCCAACTTTATTTATATGTATAAGTAAGCAAAATATCAGATTCATTCCTTGTAGCTATTCGAGGCAATAACTGGAACAGGGGCTATTAAATCACCTCCTCCCAATTGCCGGAGGTACAGAACTCTATCGAAAGCTTACTCCAGGATCGCAAGAAATGTTGAATTATGCCGTTATTACACGTTCCTTGTTCTTTTAATATATTTGGAAGCTTGCTTGCTATTTGTTTATGTATGGGAAAATAATTACGTTAAGTTATTGCCACACAATATATGAACAAGATTAGTTCACAAGATCGTACTCGTAGAGTAGGAATTTTCAAAAATTCGAGCACTCAGAACGTTCAAAATTATATAGCTTCAATTTGCTACTTCTACGTAAATGAACATTTAAAATATACCTATATGTATGAACTTACAAATATAAAATACATTAATATCAAATAATTATACTTAACTTTTAAAATTATAAATATCATAATAAACTTCGTAAATAAGTCTACGTTAACACGTGTAACCATTCAATCAAACAGCCTGTAACGGCCTGCAGGGTACAGGCCTGTGTTCGTGTTTGAATTGGGTTATAGCTCCCGTTCAATGATCAACTATTGCGAAGATACTTCACTTGCAAAATGTTCAAATGAACACGGTAACCACTACTCCATCGTGCCTTTATGCATGAAATTCAAGAACAGATTTGCTTAGGCATGTACCTATCTTTAGATAATTGCTTAGTTGTATTCACGTATTCTTTATTTAACACACTTATACTACACATAAGCCATATATCTTATGATTGGGTTTACTACTAGTTTAGAACGCAATTAGACTTCATTCGTCGGCAGCGTCGGTGACTTAATAGTGTGGACTGTTGCCTTCCAATCGGGTGGACGCAGTTCCAAATTCAGCCACGTACTGCCAATGTGTGATTTCGAATTTCGATATTATATGTATGTTTATCCGACGCTCTTACGATGAAGGAAAACATCGTGAGGAAACCTGCGCACGCCTGCGAAGAGATTCTAAGGTAGTTCGTGAAGTCGGCCAAACCGCACTGGGCCCGAGTGGACGACTAAGGCCTGTACACCCTTCACAGGTAGGCTTGCGCCCTTTGTGGTCCGTTTAATGAGCTGATGATGAAGATGACTTTATACAGGTTTATAAAGAATTATAATTAAGCTCTATACTGCTTTTTAAGACTTGAGGCGCGTCTAAATGGTAACTGGCTTTAGCAATATTTCCTACAAGTATTTAAATAGGCACCTACTTTATTACACAAAAATATGAAATCTTGCAGATGACAATTAACAAAATAATTTAGTGAAAACACTATAACTATTAGTACACACACGTTACGTACTTTTAACGAATTATAAAGTAACAAAACCCACATGAAACATGCACCGCGCAGTGTAGCATTATATTCCAACACATTACATTTCAAGTTATCATAATTTGACAAATTAATTCCTTCCTTCCCTCCAGATTGTAAAAGCGATACTCGTGATATTTCGCTCTTTGGTATTCAATGAAAACATGTTTACAAATGAGGTGTTCGTCATGCGTGCGTTTAACAAATATGATACGTGTCGAAATTTGGTATCGATGCATAACTAATTATTTTTTACGGTAGAAGTGTGGACATGCGTTTATAGCTACCACGTATATTGAGTTCAGTTACGTTTGCTTCAAATATGATCTCGTTGATAGAGTTTATGTCATAAACTTAGCGAAATAATGGGCAAGATATTGTGGTAAGCTGTATCCTTCTGGAAAGGCCTTGGCATTTTGCATAATGGCAAACAAAGTACCTAGAATTTCGACGGAGAAGAGAGTGCGACTGCGAAGTCACCTCAAAAAGTTCATTACTCAACCACGTCAGAGCTTTTTGCTTAAATCTATATTAGAAAAATAAGTTATCAATACAGTCATGCAACGTTCAAAATCAGTTTCCTTTTTAATCTTTGGTTTGTACTGAGAACTTTTTAACAAAACATAACTTCATGTAGTACCTGATAATTTGCATAGTAGATTCTGCAGTAACAGCAGGTGAGGCCTGCATACACACTGCAGTCTATCAGAGTTCAACTATTATATTCTACCGACTTATTAATTACATTTATGCACTTCATATTTTACATATCTTGTTAATTGATTAGCGTGAAATTTTTCGATAGGGTGCGTTTTTGTTCCCCTTTCCTTTCAAAGGAAGTGGCCGGTTTGCTTAATTAATCGTAATTAAACTCGAGTTTTTGGCTACAAAATAAAGGGCAAACCAATTTACGTTGTACGATTAGGCCATATGTCAGTAAAAGTATGTAATAATGTTCCCACAGATTTCTATGAAGCCTAATACAATTGCTGATTTTATAAATAATAATAATGGAACAATATGAGGCAAAGAGCAAACAGTTCATCTGGTGATGAGTGACACCACCGACCATAAACATTTACAAGACCATAGCTGACAAAAATGCTTAAAAAGTCTAGGTACGTGTCATCAGAACTAGGTACGTATCATCAGGACTAGGTACGTGTCATCAGGACTAGGTACGTGTCATCAGGACTAGGTACGTATCATCAGGACTAGGTACGTCATCCGAAAATGCTTCAAACGTATTCCAAAGGTCTGTGTAAGACTCAATTTTTCAGAGACGAATGAAATTTGTCGTTCTTTCGATATGTGAGTAAAGCATTATATTGTTATCCTTGTTTTTATAGTACCTATGACTACTACAGCTTTATTTTCAGGTGATTCCCGTTCACCGGGCGTAGGGCGAGCACAAATGGCACTCAGCTCAAAATGTTCTCAAAGACAAACATGGCTTACATTGGCAGTAATAATATTAGGGGAGAAAAGCTACCCGGCACGTGTGGGTAACGCGAGTAGGGGCTAAACTTTCGGCAGGAGGCATCATGACACAAGAGGTTAGATTAGTCGCCTAGAGACCATCATCAGACTATAACGGCCCACTGCAGGGCACAGGCCTTCCCGTACAGCATAGCTTTGGTGAGATTAGGTCGTAGCCTACCACGACGGCCCAATGTGGTTTGGTGTTACCGACCCTCGTACGATTGTAGCTAAGACCGACAGCTTAATGTGGCTTTCAACACGGAATCATCTTTCTTTTCGGACAATTAGGCTATTCAGCCTCCAATATCCTAATTATACTAGCAATATCCTAATTATACTAGTAAAAATCATACGACTTCCCGGTTTCGCAGCCGAACGCTCTGCCCTCGTAGTTATGCCTGGAGATAAGGGCTGATAAATATTAAACCATATTTTATTATTATAAAAAAGTAGACTAACTAAGTATGCATTATCAATAAAGTAAACATATTTAAAATATGGGTCAAGAAATTCCGATAATCTTGGCATATTATGATATTGGTTAAGATAAAATGTCATAACTCATTTTTCACCTATTTGTTAACCTATAGGAATTATTATTTCTTAAGACATGATATTTTTTGCTTTTTTTCTTCTATTTTTAATGGAATACAATCGAGGTCGGGAAGTTTAAAGTTAATCTTTTTCCTCGAGTCGTCGTAAGTAGTTGCATTTTATTTAGAGTACACAAATTGTGTCGTGCACTTTATTTAGTTGTATATTTTTTTAAATGCAAAAGAATATCAATGCTTTATCTTATAGCACTGCTGTACGTAGTGATGATATATTATGGACGTTCAACATTACATAATCCAGATACTCTAGTGCAAGATTCTAATCCCTGAATGAGCACCTAAAGTTAAAAAGCGTGACTATCGAGTTTTTTGCCGGCTCTTCTCGAAGATTCTACTTTTTCCAAACCGGTGGTAAAGTCATAAAAATATTACCAATTAATGATTTAAAAGTATCTCTAAAATATTATTTTGCGTTTGAGTTTGTCACCCTAGATCCACCATATTATCTGTCATCCCTCTCTCTTCAACACCTCACAGTCTATTTCCAGAAATAGGTCCCCCATTTTGCACCAAAAATCGGGTCCTACGCATTCCTAGTCCAGCATACCCAACTTTCCGCCAGTCGATCCATCGGGCCGGTGGAAGATAATTCCCACAAAACCACAGATATTGGGTTTTATCACTTAACCGTCAAATATGTATGCTAGTAGTAAAATATCTGATATTCGCTGGAGGCGACAGGTGCGGCGCAGGCGCCGATAGCGCTATCGCCCTGGTCCCCGATTCTGATGATTTCAAATGCGATTTTAATTTTACAGAATTTATTAATAAGAAAGTAGCTCATTGGTGTGGGCTGTTGCCTTCCAATCTGGAGTTTGCAACGGCGTTTAATAAACTTGTGATAATGACGGTGAGTACAATTTGGCACTCATTAATTCTGTCTATGTTAGATTTTAATTGGTAACACCATTCTTAACCATTAACATTAAAGTTGTAACGAAATACCAAATACAGTTAGATTGTAAAGTGCCGTTATGTCAAGTAGATTAGTGGAATTGCGACCCTGAACGTTCGCAAGGGCCCGTTCTGAGAAAGTGAATTTGTTTGCGGACGATATCGTTACAGTCACGTGGTCGTATGTAGGTCGGTTTTATCGGGTTCCATACGTTTTGGAGGTACACACGGTAAAATCAGCAATGATCGTCATGACATCTTAAAATTGACTTCTGGCAAGGCCAACATCCATGAACTCCCGTCTTATTTACCCACCAAAAACATTCTGTAAAAAATGTAGCCAAGTCTCAATGGAGCTGCTTGATTATCTCTAAAAAGTAATGAAATCAAGACAAAGACGTGCCAAGTCTAATGTTCCTTACTGCGATTACTTTATGGTTAATGTTGTGTGACTTGGCCGTTAAAGAGTATACAGGAATACAAAATGGATGCTCCATGACACTATTGCACTATTCTGTCGCCAGAACCGCTACCCATTGACGATACAAATTTGCCACTTGGAAAACGGTGATTCAATCCCGTCGGTTGTAGGCTTGATAAAGCCACTAACGTATAAAGAATGTTCAACGGCCAAGTCACACAACATTAACCATTATAATTAATAAATTGCAGTAAGGAACCTTGGACTTGGCACGTCTTTGCCTTGATTTCATTACTTTTTAGAGATAATCAAGCAGCTCCATCGAGACTTGGCTACATTTTTTACAGAATGTTTTTGGTGGGATTTCACTTCTTTTTGTAGAAACTTGAAGGGAATATTGGAAGATCCATTGGGTGTAATGGTTGAGACGTCGGCTACTACACCAAGGGTTCCGGGTTCGATCCCCGGGTAGTACCTACAAATATTTGTGTGCATGAACATGTCTGTCTGTATTGGTCTAGCGCGCTCGAGTTGGCGGGGGCACTACCGTGCCCCCCGATTTTTGTCATCGGATAAGCGGCCTACCATGTTAAATATATATTGTTTAAAGGCGGTATGTCGATCTCTTATAGTTTGGCTGGGCTCTTATGTTATCTAAGCAGGGTCACCAGGTACTCCAGATCTTCGATTTTTCGAAGTTTTCATAGTTTTCCCTTTATGTAGCTATTAAACCCTAACTCTGTAACGAATTTCAGCTTTCTGAGTTAATGGGAAGTACTAGTTCTATTTTGATGATCATGAGTGAGTGAGTGTCTGTCGAAAATGCGAAATTTTGCTTTCGCTTAACGTCGGAACTAAATGACCTACAGACTTGAAATTTTAGATTTAAAGTAAGTTATTATATCTTACTAGATGACGAAAATTTCAGCGCTCTGGTATTATCCAAAGGTTCTCAAATCGGGGCCTGAAAATGCGGCGAAATGGATCCTGTAAAGGATGGTACGGCAGTGTTTGCTTCGCGCTCGACTTGGCGGGGGCACTGCCGTGCCCCCAGATATTAGCTTTTTTTACGAACTGACTGCTGTTGGCCGCAGATGGCCTTTACAGCTTCACCGGGCAATTGGCGAGCGCAGATGGCTCTCAGCCTTAAAATTTACACAACGAGCCTAAGGGCGTCCCAGAGTAGGACTCGAACCTCGGCATATGCGTTGCGGAGGGGGCTTGGTAGTCTAACATATGTTTGTGAGAAAACTGGCCCGACACGGCCTGTTACGCGAATAGAGAAATGTGGCATTATTAATGACCATTTTGTATTTTGTACGACAAGTAAACAAAAAACCAAAACCATCCAAAAAATAATACCTATCCTAGAGTTTAAGAAATAGATATGTTTAAAGAATACATTATATTAAGTTTAATTAGATAATCCCAAACGATGACTAGCCCTATACATCATGGTCTAGGAATTTCTAATAACTTTAGCTAGTTCTTTTAACGCAAATACAGGAAATAACTAATTAAATTCAAATTTGAGGTCTGTTTTCTGCATAAGCACAAGTTTAATAACGATCTATGAATGTATTCACATCATCATCAGCTCATTAAACGTCTCCACCGAGGGGCACGAGCCTACCCGTATAGGGTGATTAGGCTTTAGTGTCCACGCTGGCCCAGCGCGGGTTGGACGACAATGTATTCACATAATTAAGTTTAACTGATAACTCCTACATCTTTAAAATCTTCATTATTGTTTTCTGTACCGAACAAAATTAATAACTTTTAAGGTAACCAAAGACATGGACCCTTAAACTCGCAAGGGGTACAAAAGAGAAGTCTTCAATAAACTTTAATCCCAAATATTCGATTGTGATTAAACTAATTGTACTTTCTACGACCTTAATCAGAGAAAAAGCGTAGTGTTCAAATAAAAAAAATATAAATTGTAAAATTTAATCAAATGAACTTTACCAAATTTATAATGTAAGGATGTGCTCAGCTTGTAAACTTGTAAAGCTTATATTTAAGCACCATAATTAAACATGGACACTTATCTTTACTTATTGTATATAAGTAAATAAATAATTAAGGCTTATATATAAGTCCCGTCACCTAATACTGATAAACATAAATACCTGACTGAGATCCATGGGCTTACATCGGAGTTGCGACGATGACAACATTGTACCAAACACACAACACTCACGTAATGTCTTTTATATCACTATTATTAAGCTAGTCAATTGACACATGCAAAATATTTTTTTTAAATTAGTAGCTGAATTTTAACAACTAAATAATGCTGTTAACTCAGTAGGTGCTTTTAGTTTTCAATGAAAAGTTTAATACTTAACTCAAATTAAGAATTTATATATTCAATCAAGTCTCTACAAGACACTTTTGACTTGAACACAATTGTTTATAATGTTAACGGGTTTTACTTGCACAGTGAAGCTGTAAAGGCCTTTTGCAACTAACAGTGAAAAGTCAACCGAAAAAATGTTATCACATAATTTGGAAACAAGTATATTATATTACAAATTAATCACTGTAGATAGAATAGAATCACATCACGGTATGTATAATTACTTTTTTTTACTGAATATTTTAAATATGCAAAATAAGGTCGCGAATATAAATGTGCGCTAATGCGCGTTACGCATCGCACGGGTGTGGAACCGCGCGCAAGTGTCTCATCCCGTGTCGCGGAACTAGCGTAACTGATGCGTCCACACAATATATTATATATGTCGCAGTAATCTGGTTAAATAAGCCACCTAATTGGATGCCTAGGCCATCCGTTAAACGCCGGCATTCAATTAAATGGCTGGAGAAAAACTAGCCATGTCGTTAGCCGCAACGTTTAACAAGGTGGCTGAACGTTGTTTAGTCATTTAAGTTGTTTTTATTTGGCACCTTCATGTTTAATTAAATTATTTTAACCACATAACACTAGTTGTATTTATAATAGGCATGATGATTGGGTCCTGTAATCGTAAGAACTATATCATATTATTACAAATCTGGGTTAAATATATCGATGTGCTTACTCTCAGCTCGAAAACTAATGTTTTATGAATTTTATTAGTCTTCAAAGTTAGATGGGCAAGTCCATTTTTAAAGTACATTAATTGTCAAAAATTTGTTAACAAAAGGATAACACATACAATCTAATGCAACTTTTGCTATGAAACCGTTTAAGTAAACGCATACTGATTATGATGCGTGACGTCATAACTAGGTAGCTATTTGTATGAAGCGCTTTTGGGAAAGTCCATTAATGTGTTTTTAGAATTGGAAAATCTCTGTGAGTTTTAATGTTAACTGAGTAATTTTTTTACCAATGTTTCTATTATTATGCGGTCCATCGATATAATAACAGAAAAAAATTGTCATCATCCCTATTGCACAAAAGCAAGAGATAATGAAACCATAATATTCACTGTTTAATAATATTTACTGCGCCAATAGCGTCGCCATATTTATTTGATGACTATAATCGCTGCAGTGGAGAAAAGCAGAACTAAATTTGGATCACTTGGCTGAGAATTAATCAGTATTGTTAATATTGTATTAAGTGTTAATAAAATAATAATGTTAATACACAATATTAAAATATAAGTATACTCTGTATTACTCTTATGATTGAATTGTATTCTTTTAGAGAAATAATTACCTTAAACTACAAACCATCAATCGGGGTAGCCCGGTTCCGCAGTAATATTTCAGAGAGTTTAAATAATTCCATCCCGTATTGAAGAGGGAAGACTTCCAAAAAATAAGACTGGTATTTTTCGTTGTGGCTCCTTGAATACTGAAAAAAGTTGGATGTTAACTTGCTCGTATTTTTAAGGGTTTGGGTGTGGGGGCAGTTTTCTATGAGTGGCGAATTTATAGTTACAAATCGACCAAAGATTCTAAGCAACTAAGTATTAGTGTTTTTTTCACAGAACATTTATTTAAGGAGCTTACACGTTAATCTACTTACAATAGCCTAGAAATAACTGCTGTTGGTATCCCGAATAAAACGAATTTAAATAAATATAATTGATACGCACAAGTAACGTGCTAGACGCAAACGTAGATACGCTTTGTTTGCCCAGCGATAAATGTCGATATCGAGAAAGTTATCGAGCTGCAAACAGCTTGAAAGCGATCGGCTATCGATCCGTGTCGCCGATCATTAACATGCCTCGAACACTACTCATGCGTTATGTACACCAAGCGTGAATAATTTCATTTTATTCATTCAGTACTATGAATCCGCATACTTGAGTGATACGCCTGCCCATCACAGATACAGTGTTGAAGGAAATTATTAATAGTAAGTTGTCATTCGTTTTCGTCAACACTGCCCTATGCCCGTCACTCTAGACTGCAATTTAGGTCTCTCATACTCGGTAATTTTAATAGCTACAGTGCCCTCATCCGAAACACGCATGTGCAAAACATTCCTATTTTACGGGACGATATCTAGCACTACGGTAGTACTTCCTAGACGACTCAGTACAGACTCAGTATCAGTGTTTTAGGTCAGGTTTTCAATTACGTGTCTTTGGAATTACGCAATACGCACAAGCCCAAAAAGTAATTTAAACATAATTTTTGGTCAAATGCAACTATTGAGAATTTAGGATTTGATATCTGGTGTAACTTTCGGGCAACATTGTTCGATTGACGACGATTGCTCAATATAGAGCGTCGGTGGCTCAATTGTGTGGACTGTCGCCCTCCTACCGGGAGGGCTGAAGTTCGAATCCCGCTACGTACCAATGTGTTTTCGAATTTTCGAAATTATATGTACATTATCCGACGCTCTTACGGTGAAGGAAAACATCGTGAGGAAACCTGCGCACGCCTGCGAAGACATTTGAAGGTTGTGTGTGAAGTCGTCCAATCCGCACTGGGCCAGCGTAGACGACTAAGGCCTAATCACCCTATACGGGTAGGCGCGTGCCCCTCGGTGGGAACGTTTAATGAGCTGATGATGATGACCACGATTGCATTTTCAGTAGTTATCTGTATTTGATTAACCTAGATATTTGAAGAATGCATTAAGTTTTTAGATATGATAGAGTGATGTAAATAAAAAGTTATTTTTAAATATTTTAGCCAACTCAACAAATCTTTTGACTCTTTTTGACTTTTGAATCTTTTGTCCGACTGAGAGGTTACAATTTGTTTGCGTTACCTTCACCTATGGTTTTTCCATTGCCTCATTATATTTTGGCACAATATCTTAGTTATGACTCTCATATACATGTTTTTGGACTAAGAGTAAAACTAGCGATTTCAATATGTAATTACAAGATACCGAAGGCCATTTTACAAATTCGTGCTGGGATAATAATATGTAGTTAGGGCGATAGTATACACCTATGTCTAGTATTGAAGATTATATAAATGATAAAAACTCATGGACACGTTGATCTCCGCGCCTGCACTGCTTTTGTTTTTTTTTGTTATCATCTATTTAGATTTATATAATAATTAACTGCCTAATAGTACTTTTGTAGATTATAATATTTTTACCAATACTTAATATGGTAAAGCTTGTAAATAATCACAATTTTTTTTAAAAGAGTAACCACTGTGTTTCTTGCTGGTTTCTTTTCAGTGGAAAACTACCTCCCGAACCAGTAGTAGCTTCATTTGACATTCATAAGTGTTCTGTAAGGACCTAAACTAAAAAAACACTTTTCATTTTCATTTTCATTGTCTAGCAGTGGACTGCTATAGGTTTAAGAGAGAGAGACGGCTATAGTAGCAATAATTGAATGCAAACATCGCTGACTTGTTTATATAAAAACAAGGGACTGTGCACACAGTCAAATGCACATAGATTTTCTACCAGCTCACGTGATGGTTAATAATCATAGGTCACGAAAAGACCTCATTACACATTTATTACTCGTTTTAAAACATTATGCAGCGACGCCTGCCAAAACCTTCAAAAAAACATTGCAAAGAGCAGTTATCGCGCGTTAACTGGCGGATTATTCCGTTAAATCCACTTGATATTCCGTCGTTCCGCTCCAGTTGGTGACGCAGAGTTAAACAACTCATGACGAGACCTCGATAACACTTGTTGAAATCTCTTATTGGAAACCGATGGATTTAGTTAATACTGTATAAGTATAAGCATATCGATGAACAAATGCGTTAAAATCCACACTAATATTATAAATGTGAATGTAAATCTGCCTGTCTGTTTGTTACGCTATTACGCCTAAACGGCTTAACAGATTTTGTTGAAATTTGGTATGGCAATAAATGGTAACTTGGAATAGGTTTTAAGCTACTTTTTGTTCAATTTTTACTCCCCACTTCCCTAAAATGCGGGATGGAAGTTTGTATGGACCATTCCACAATTATTGCGGTAGAAAGCTAAAATTCAATATGCGAACTATTTGTCACTTACAAAAAACTAGCACAATTTGTCTTTGGGAAATCAACCCCCGAAGCCGAAAAAGAGGAGGTGGGGAAATTTATAAAGAAAGCTTACAATTGGTGTAGGGTCTATTTGTAACAAAAAATAAATCTTGAATATTTTTTTCGGGTTTCGGTCCCAAAAGCTTCAACACAGGCAAACATTTTATATATAGAACTTTTTGCAGTGACAAAGATGGCAGCTAAAATCGATGGAAAGACGTAAGGTTTCATCTCATCAAATATTGCATTTTTAGTTTTTTTCGAAAATCTTCCCCCAAAGCCCTAAAGTCTGCTCCAACGGCCATCGATTCTGCGACATACATTTTACAGGTTACATTTCGGTGAGTGTGCGATGGAATTACACGAGTTAATTCCACCAGCCCCTTTTCACAATCGGGATACAAGACGCAGGCGAGCGTTCCATCCTTACGTGGTTGACATAAAATTTATCCGCACAGCGCGCTATGGTGCCTCGTTCCTAATGCGCACCCGCAAAGGAATGAAACTCTTTGCCTCCTTATGTGTTCCCCGATCATTACTACCTAGCCGTCATCAAGGGAAGAGTGAATAGGCTGTTTCTAGGCAGGCATGATCTATCCTTGGCCGCATCATTACTTACCATCAGGTGAGATGGCGGTCAAATGTCAGCCTATAGATAAAAAAAAATATGTGACCAGCCCTCTGTCAGAATATAACGAGAGTATCATATAATGCGGGTAATACCGCGGGGAACAGGTTGTTAAATAAAATTAGTTATCTATTGGCAATTCTATTAGCGATACGTATCCGTTAACAATCATATATTCGACATATGCATGTAAACAACGCGCGCGGGTGTCGACCGATAGCGCGTGTTGACTTACCGAGTGTCACACTTCACGATCGATGTCGACCGACACCGAGGACACTTGTTGACCGGCCTCAAGGAGAATGCACTACACCTTCAATGAGGACTAAATTAATAGGTACACAATAATCATTACAGATGAATGAAATTGTAGTGTCTGTTTGTAATCGCAACAAAAAAAATATTTTTCATGCATAAAAATATACGGTACATACGCCAAATGAACAATTTTTAAATTTTTGTGTGTATTTCTGTTTCTTCATTACAACTAGAACTTCCACTGCTGAACGAAGGCCTTCACTAATGGTTTCCAAGCGGACCGATCCCTAGCAGTTGACATCCATCTGCTATCCGCCACCTTAACCAGGTACCTTATGTCTGTTTGTTACGGGTCATCTCTGAACCGGCTGGGCCGATTTGGTAGGTCCTTTTTTTGGCAGATAGCTGACGTAATTGATTGAAAGGAAAAACATTGGCTACTTTTATTTTACAAAAAAATGTTTTAGAAAAATTAAAGCAATGATTTGCTGCGCCCCGGCCGCACATCGCTGAAGCTGCGCGCTTTTAGGTTATGTTTAACTGAGGTAGAATCAATGATATTATGTTTATATAAAGGTAGATACGCCGTCCGTGCCTCAAAAACAAACCGCCGGAGAGAGTACAGTTTGTACTCTTTTGTTTAGGTAATTGTGTTCTAAATTCGAAATATGTGTATGTGATCTGTCACTGCATTTGGAACACTTTTCGATTGTTTTGTGAGCATATCACGAATCCATACATTTTTTACATCATTGGGTAGATTATAATCTTATAACGCGAGCAATACCGCGGGGAATAGCTAGTTATAAATAATAATTAACTGCCTCCGTACTCTGGTGGGCACAGCATTCGACTGCGTGATCCGGAGGTCGTCGGTTCGGATCCTGCGGAGTAACATTATTGAGCGATTTTTCCCAGTTTGGTTAGTACATTGCAGGCTGAATCACCTGATTGTCCGAAAAGAAAAATGTATTCATCTTTCTTTTCGGCAATTAGGTGATTAAGCCAATGTCCAAACCAAACTATGAGAAATCGCACAAAGTGGTGTTTCTCGGCGGGAATCGAACCGGCATACGATAGTTGTTTATATTTAAGTAAATCAAAACTACTATTAAGTTTTAGAATTTATTCCAAAATTTAAAATACGATAATGATTTATTATAAATGAATTCCTAAATTAACTTCATGCATAAAACAAAAAAGGCTAAGTCAACTTATAATTAAATGTTATATTTTCATCAAAATTCACAAAGTCTGTTCAAACCTATGTTTTTACGAGTAACTTGCATACTTCCGTTCAGCTGTTTGTTGTCGCAAAGTACCGGACATCACCACGTCCGCTGTAGGCTGTTGGACGTTGTCGATCATTGTTGGCCACAGTAGGTCACAGTAGCCCGCCGTAGGTCGACACTCGTCTCCTGTAACACGGTAAAACGTGTGTGAACCGCTGATTCACGCTCGCGTGGGAACTACCTCTATGGGTACGGAATGCCCCAATTATCTAGTTACCCGCCGTTGTTTTACTTTGATCGTCACGCAATTTGGAAAGGATTACTAATACTTTAGTAGGCGCCATTTGAATACAGATAAAAAGTCTATTATGTCAATTTGTAATCTGCTTTATTATGGATCGGTTGGATAAATATCCACTGCAGGGTTGCCAAACGTACGAGGTTCCCCGTACACATACGAGATTTGTGGTCTTCCGTACGAGGTACGAGGACACTTTCAACCTCGTACAATTTTGTACGAGATTTTGTAATATGACCATGCTACATATTAAAACCTAGTGACATCTATCAGAACTTGAACTTTTACACAAAAAATACCGCTAGGCGATCAATGTCTGCAGACTGTAATAGCTATGTCAACCGCGAAAACCCGGATTAATAAAACATTTTGTCTTCCGCGTTAATCGTCTCTATCACAAAGTGATGTTTTTTAGCAGGAAGCTGGCAAATATTTTAATTATTTAGTATTTTTAAAGATTAAAGCGTTTTTTTAGATGTACGAGGTTCGTAAGTCAAAGTATGAGATTTTTAGTTGCTTATGTACGAGGAATTTTGTTTCGGAGTTGGCAACACTGATCCACTGATTTGATTTCGTTAGATAAATCACACAGCGCCAAGCTCTAAGTTAAACATGAAGCTTGTATTATGGGTATTAAGCAACTGATAAACATTATGTTATACTTTTTTTATAATTTACATTCATATTTTACATAGTAAACATCCATACCTATATAAACAGACGTGCAAAAATCTGTAGAGGAACCATTTTCCTCTACAGATTTGAAACACGTCTATTACTAATTAATGGTAATCATTGAATATATTAGCGATATTCTAGGTTGTCTGGACGCACAGGGCAGGCACTGCTTATTTGCATACATATTTTAAGGTGCCTTTTGAAGTATGGAGGGACAGCCGGAAGGGTGATCACTCTTTGCTATTCAATTCATTTCAATATTTATTGTGAACCATAATGTAGTGACATAGTGGGCTAAAAACATTAATTTAAGAACATCAGGGACCCTTGCAGAGTACACCAAGTGAAAGAGAGGTCTTATTGAAAATAAAAATTCATTTATTTAATGTTATTGTTCCGTAAAGTTGATAATAACTATGTTCTTAATCAATCTAACGGTCTCAATATTGTTTCTTTTAAAAGAAAATCGTCCAAATCAGTGCACACAAATCGACGTATGAATTTCAATTCAATCTTGTTACCCCTCGTTTCATTCCGCCGAGTGCCACATTTGGTGCCATTTTTTACTGCGATCCAATCGTATGAAGTTACAAATCGCCCTCCGACCTGAGTTTTATAGAGACATGAATATTTCGGAAGTGCTTATTGCAGGTTTATAACGGCACAGCGTGCAGCGGGCGGGTGCAACACTTACCCTGCGGGATTGAAATGTAGAATCTCCCTCGTATTTCAACACTAGGAATGCTTCTCAGTGTATTTAAAATAATCCATTGAACGCCAGGAAGTCAGACATAATTAATAATCAATTGTGTCTGGCAACTAAAGGCGTCATTGGCGATGAAAGGGACAGTAAAACGAATAAATGATTAACATGGGCCCTAATTTTGCTAATTTCTTAAATTGTACAACACAATTAATTAATTAAGAAAATTAATTGGTTTCTTTTAATACTGCTCTGTAATGTTCAGGCGTTTCACTGAACATCGGGGTATCAAATTGGCCGTTCATTTACTTTATAATTTAACAAAAATCTTAGACACATGTAACTGCAGGCGCGCTGCAGACCGCTGACAAATTTATCGCGCACGCGTCATAAAAATGCCTGTAAAATTATTACAACGGACCCCCTCCCCCACGGCACTCCCCCTCCCCGCGGGACCCGCGAGAAATAACACACTTTGTCTTAAAGAGAATCGCGTTCTATCGCGAAACGTGGACTAGTTAAACGTTGATCTGGCATCTATATGTATTTTGTTTATCGCTACCTATTAATGACTGGGTATAAAAGACCTAACATCTGTTGTCTCGGGTGTTGGGCGCAGTGCGGAATTTACGGGGAATAATAACTGTCTATCATTTGTCTGTTGTTGGTCTCCATCAAAGCTGATATGTCGATTCAATTCTGTTTATTTGTTAAACATAGGTCATACACTCAAGGTGGAACAATTATACAATAGTATCACTATGTCTTGCCTCTGAAAGGCGTACAAATATATAAAAAAAATATGTCAAGATAGGTTTAGAATAATCCAAAATTGCATAATGACTTCAATACAATATCAATGTCGAACAGGATGTCAGATCAAAAACATTAATTTTAACAATAATATGCAAATTACTTATCATCAGGTGAACGTACTAATCGTCCTGTACACCTATAATGTTTTTTACACGGGGGAACTTAGTATAGTATAGTATAGGTCTTTATAAATTTTGTGTGCATGAACACATATTGTAATGGTCTGGGTGTTGATACCCACCTATAATATGTATGTTACAAAAAAATGGTATATAAGTATGTTTATCCGTTGTTTAGTACCCATAATACAGGCTTCTCGCTTAACTTGGAGCTAGATGGCGCTGTGTGAATGTCAGTGGATATTTCTACTTAATCAGTTGTTTGGTACCCTATTAAGCTTTTTGCTTAATATAGTTCTAGATGGCGCTGTTTCACTGTCCCGGTTCCCGGTCCCGGTTCATCCATAATGTTCGTAGTGTCAGGTATCGATATAGTTAGCTAAATAGGGGATCGGTGGTAACGTTTACGAGGTGCGGCCCGCGACATCGATCACGTTTACTGCGATTGCCGCACCGATGGCCCAATCCCGCCTGATTTCCCGGCTCAGCGCCCTGCGGACCACAATCACGATGTTTACTGCTTATTCGATACAAAAGTAAATGAAACAATCGCACACGCCTATCGGGGGATATGAATCAAACGCCTTAAACGGGAATTTAGTTATGTTCATTGGTAAATACAAATAAAAGAAAAGCATTACACATAAGATTTATACATAATGGTGTAAATTCCAGTCTTCTTATTGGTATATTGGCCTTAAGTGTACTAAATCCTGTAGACCTTTATTAGACATTTTAACAACCGCCCGATGGTTACACTTTGGCATGGCCAACTTGGAAATCACTCAACCACATGCGATCACAAGTTGGCTGCTGTAGGAAAAATATGGTAAAGTTGAACTTCCAAAGTACATTGCGACTGCGGGGTTTCACCCCAGACCATGGAGCACCTGCTTTCATGTCCCATTCCTGCTCTATGCAGGACTTGAAAGTAGCCTCGGATAGCGTTATAGCTGTGGCCAGGTTTTGAGAAAAGGATATCTGAACTGTTGACTCGAAGAAGAAGAAGACGCTTTTATTTGCTTACACTACAGCATAGAGACCAATTTGAGCAAAATTATCACATAATCTTCGTTCAATGTATAAAATTAAATTCATAAACCTAGATGTAAGTTCACTCTATTATCCAATAATATCTCTAATATGAGCATACAAATTTATTATAACATTCAGTTTTTAAAACGAAAGTTAAGACTTGGCTAATAAAAACTGTTCCTATAGTATTCAGGTATTTATGCGGTATAAATGATAGTGTAGTAAAGTTAGGCTAAGTTATTATGGTTTTGTATGTACACCTGATGATGGTGATGAAACGATTCTTGTTATATCACCAAACTACCTTTATGGTACCTTTGTTCATGTACACAATTAGTACTAACTTCCATCATAAGCATCTATACAACTCATCTAAATAGCGTCATAGGACCATAATAAATATTTCATAAGGGTAATTATTTGTTTTTGAGAACATACCTTCAAGGAAATGCAATTAGTGCAGTCCCACTACATCAAAATAACAAACAGCACAAAACAGCTAAGGGAAGTTTAATTATGAACACTTTCAACATACTCAAAGGAAACATTTAATATTAAACGAAAATTTGCTGGTTAAAAGAAACAAAATCTCGAACATTATTCTGGTAACTGGTAATATGTTCTAACGCCTACAACGTCAAGTAATTTAAATCAGGAAGGAAATAGGGACATAATCCATACAATAACTCATGTATGTTCAAAGGAAAAAGGACGATTCGGCGCAAACTCAAAACAGTTATGACAAAGCAAAATTTAAGGAAGTCAGAATAAATCACAAGCGGCCTGTGGTGGGGCGATGCGCCGCTTGCTGTTTCTACGCTCTCAGAACAAATAAACAAACTAATTTTTATTTTAACATCTGCTATGGCTTCCTATATCTTGAGAATATTTTCTTAAATAATATAAATCAACAGATATAAAGCTCATTGACAATGTATGGTTTTGATGCAAATATAGTTTTTTTCTTAATGTTATAATTTTTGGAAAAGAATTACTACTTAGTTTCTTGCTGGATTCTTCTCAGTGGAAAACTAATGACCGAACCAGTGGTAGCTTCATTTGACATTCTTAAGTGTTCTGTAAAGGATCTAAACTGATAAAACTCTTTTTCATTTTAGTGTACAAAACGGTCAGGACGCTCACCTGATGGTAATTGATACGCCTAACCATGACAGAGCGGCATTGAAGGAGACCAACAACTGATAAACAGTTAATTATCTGTCAATGCCACTCTTAAGTCTTAGTCTTACTTAGTTATAACCGGTAATTTTACTAGATATAGTTATAGGTACAATTAAAGCTGGAGCTGTCTAGTTTGACCATTACATGAAAATATGGTGTACAACCACATAAAACGCTCTTATTTCTATTTTTAAGGCCTAACTCGGTCGGCGTCGGTGGCTCAGTGGTGTGGACAGTCGCCTTTCTACCGGGAGGGCTGAGGTTCAAATCCCGACACGTACCAATGTATTTTCGAATTTTCGAAAATAGATGTACGTTATCCGACGCTCTTACGGTGAAGGAAAACATCGTGAGGAAACCTTCATGCATGCCTGCGAAGAGATTCGAAGATTGTGTGTGAAGTCGTCCAATCCGCACTGGGCCCGCGTGGACGACTAAGGCCTAATCACCCTATACGGGTAGGGCTCGTGCCCCTCGGTGGGGACGTTTAATGAGCTGATGATGATGATGAAGGCCTAACTAATTCATCTTCCTCTGGTACATTCTGCCTAAAACGAATGACGCGCACCGGATTATCGTGGCTGTTTGCGGTACGAATCTTCTCATTTGGAAATGTCTTTTCTAATGGTGAACTGTACATGATATTTCATTTATGGATATTGATATTGAGTTCTTAAACATATCTTAGTACAGTGTACTCACTTGTAACTCTCTTTGATAACTTATAAAAGGATTTTTTAAATAAGCAACTGTTTAGCTGTCTTGAGGGCTTCTTTCTCAACTCGTTTCATATTTAACTATTCTCTAGACATTTACATGATTATAGTTTTGGGTCAAGTTATAAGTTGTCTTAGGACATTAGTCGTTAACCCCACAATTCCGTATTGGGTCCGCGTGGTGGGTTCCGGCCCAATCTATCCATGACTAAGCTTTGTGTGAAGCCCTGTCCCTGCAGTGTTACGTTACAATGCTGATGATAATGAAGTCAAAGTCAAAAACATTGATTTCAAATTAGGCTTACAAAAGGGACTTATGAACGTCAAAAAATATACAAAAATATAATAAAAAACGATTAAAATACTAAACTAAAAATATGAGTTTTGATGCTTTGAAAAAAAAAGCGCTACAGTGGTTTGGCCTGTTGAATGATGACCGTGAATAAGCCTACAGAGACGCGAGCGCATCTGATGACATAGCAACTGAAGCTATTGCTTCAGTTGCTTCGGGCACAATACCAGCTCTAGGAGAGGAAGTACGTGCATGAGTGGAAGCAAAAGGGGAGCGCGCGGTAGCGGGGTTCGCACCCGCGCACTTTACGAGCCGTATTTATGACCCCGGACAGCGACCGTTTTTTACGATATACATAAAAGCGGCGGCGAAGATTTACGCCAAATATATTCCGGCTAATGCTGATTGCTGCGCGTTCCTCGCTAATGTTATTGCCCGAAAATGCTATGGAGATTAAATTGATATTTCTTTACGGGACGTTTTTGTTTTATTACTCGAGATGGCAGTAGTTGAAACTGCGCTATGATTATCTACAAGACATAACAGTTCTTTATGCATTTCATACAAATACATGTTTCTTCAAGGAACTTTTTAAAGAAATAAATATAATGACTATAGCATCACAATATATTTATGAAAATTTAATTTACGTCCGTAAATACTATCATACCTTTAAAAAAATTGTAACTCACACAATTTTAATACTAGAAATAGAAACAAACTTGCTGTTCCAGACTTGAGACTACATAAAGTAGGTAAATCTTTCATAGGAAGATGTATAAAGTTTTTCAATAAGGTACCGCAAAATATTGTCGAGTTACCTTTACACATGTTTAAAGCAAGAATAAAAAAACACCTTTCTAAAAAAGGGTACTACACTATTGACGAATATTTATGTGATAAAAATCCGTGGTCTTAAACTGCTCAGCTATTTCAGTGTTTATGATATATTGTTACATTAAGGAAAATGAAAATGTTTTTAAAAAAGGCTACACTGTTGAGTTTTCTTGAGTGCTTCTTTCTCAACAGGCCAAACCACTGAAGCGCTTTTTTTTCAAAGCATCAAAACTCATATTTTTAGTTTAGTATTTTAATCGTTATTTATTATATTTTTGTATATTTTTTGACGTTCATAAGTGCTTTTTGTAAGCCTAATTTGAAATAAATGTTTTTGACTTTGACTTTCTAAAAGTATACCCAAAACCAAATATTTTATGGGGAATTTACAAGTGTTATTAATGTTTATGAACCACGCATTTTTTATTTAACCAATCGTTTCTTAACTTATCGATACCCAATCTATATATGTAATATATATTTTTGTCACATTAATAAAAAAACCAATTTAAACACAAATCCCATTTTTAATAAAGTAGGTATACTGAGGACAAATATATAAAATGTTTACTGAAAGTGGTAATTTTCTTATAGCCCTCGATTTGATTGTAGTTTAATTTTTTTATGATTGCGGCTACAAATAGAAATAACAAACGCTTATAGGTACTTCTGCATCAAATTTGAAAATTGTGACCTAAACTGAATAATTAATTTGTTATTCATACAAAGTAGCACGGACTGTGGCTTTTTTAAATATATAGGATAAAAAATTTAATACATCTAACCCTCTAACCGTCAGAATTCGAGACAGCAGAAAATGTATAGTTTTTATTGGATATATTCGTAAGGAGTTAATACGCCTATAATGGGATGTTTCAGGATGATGATATTTATCCATAATCCTGAACGTTCAACTATGAACTAGAATATTGAAAACGGTCGTCAAGAAGTCACTTTCCCGTCGTTAAACAGTATTGCCATAAGATAAGACATGGCATAATCGAGTCGCGGGAGGCTGCGACCGTCGCGCGGATGATCAATTTTTTGATAATGTCAGCGGCGGCGACGAGTCATTTCTTGCGACAACATTTGATTTGAGTCCCGCAAATTGAATCCGCGGCACAATGCCGCCGCCGACGGCGAGATGGAAAGCAAACTGAACCCAAATAAATATTCGCTTTAGCAACAATCGAGCTCGCAACTCACACAATTACGCCGGAATGGAAAACCTTAGATAAATAAAATCGGAAGCGCCCGGGGCGGTGGGGGCGGCTTTTTCGCTAGAACAGAAAAAGCGGAGGCAGCAAACACAAACATCGGGCGAATGTAGCGAATTTCCAAAGTCCATTCGCTTTATTGACAAGGGGAGGGGAAATTCAAATCCCCGGGCAGGCGATTTACAATAAATTTCAAGCGGCGAATATGTTTGCAATATGTAGAGCCGAGGGCGGGCGGCGCCCCGCGGGGCTGAGGGCCCAATTTTAAACACTTGCCGAGGAATGTTGTAAGTTGTTTACAACCTAATCGGCGAGGGGCGGTTTGAATACTCCGCGGGCGCCCCGCCTTCAATTGGCCGAGTTTATTCCATTTACATATATTGCACTACTGCAGTCACTTTTGATTTGATTTAAAAGTCAGTGCAAGATATTGTAGCCTTTATAAAAAACAAACATTTTAGTAAATCACACAAAATTTATTCGCCAGGGATTCCCATAAAGTAATTAAGAGATACTTGTGTTTTATAGTTGCTAAGCATTGATATAAACTTCGTCTGTGAAAACTGACACGCTATGAATGAGGGTTTTGATTCATTGCCATCCTACATAGTAATATGTTTATTACCCTCCACGACAGAAAGAGCTATTATTCAACTAAGTAGACAACATATACCCTAGATGTTAGTCTGATGCTTGATCCTACAAATGGCGTTGGGTAAGCTAGGTCACTCTAGCTCCTAATTTATTAAAAATAACTGTGTTACTTTAATATGCTTTAATGTAATGTTTTGATGACCCATTTGGTGTTGCGGTTGAGAGGTCGGCTGCAACACCAAGGGTTCCGGGTTCGATCACCGGGCAGTACAAACATTTGTGTGCATGAACATGTCTGTAATGGTCTGGGTGTTTTCTATGTATAATATGTTTACAAAAAAAATGTATATAATTAGTTTATCCGTTGTTTAGTACCCATAATACAGGCTTCACGCTTAACTTGGGACTAGATGGCGCTGTGTGAATGTCAGTGGATATTTATTTATTTATTAATGTCATGTCAGTTCAAAAATACCTATTAGATTCTAAGGAAGACCTGAGGCCTACGTAATGCTGTCTGGAACTTTACGTGACCAGCCCAATGCCACTTTAATTTGCTGATCCGGTGGGCTATGTCGGTAATTTTAGTTCTCTTACGGAATAAATAATTTCTGATCATATCCTTAAGAGAAACCCCGAGCATATCTCGTTCCATTGCGCGTTGAGTGACTTCGAACTTTACTTATAAACCAATCCCGTAGTTAGTGTCCATCAGCATATTTATTTACATTTTACTTACATTTTTGGTGTTCTATCACCACCCTTCAGAACATGGGAGTGAAAATAAAAAAAATGCAAATATGCCAATGAATTTCAAGAGAGCTCTCGGTCCCTGCCCATGCATGCTCAGTGCGATAAACGAGGCAGGGGTCCGGCCGCGGTTTAAGGGATTTGAACTTTGGACTTTTTCGCCCCATGATGATCTCCGCATAGAATTTATGTTGGTAGATAATGCTGACGATAATAAGATAAGGTAAAATAGAAGTCTTATTTAGAAAGAAATCTGAAGTTGGCCAATGTGTACGAGTGCGGGATTGCAGGTGAATTAGAAAGTCTGAAAGAAAGTTAAAATAGTTTAATTTACACCAAAACCACAAAAATGTTAGTTAAAAGTTATGTTTGAGTGTGCGCGGTCGCGATGGTCTCAAAAACTACACTAATAATTAATCGATCGATGCGCGGCCAATGCTGACTACGCATAGATTTTATTACGTGTTAAGGTGCATTGCACCGAAAACAATTTGAACCAGATATAGTTGTAAGTGTGGTTTGTAACTGAAGACGTCTTTTAAAACCTATTAGTCGTGGGTCATTGTCGAATTTTTTGAAACCAAGACCTAACCGTTTTTCCTCGGAAGAAAACGGTTCCTCCATACAATTCTAGTTGCAACTGGTTTCATCGTCTCCGGAGGCAGTTCTAATTTCTTCCTCAAACAATAAGAATTCATTCACTGTTAGATCGTTTAAATCTAACACAGTAATACTGAAAGCTTGTTACTTTCAAATCGGAACAATACTTGTACACGTCACCAACAAAGGGAAACGTGTGTGTGCGTCCTCATTACGCGGCGCAGAATTCTACTCTTTATTTATGAAATAAAAATGAAAACATTTCTGCGGAGAGCTGACGAATGGCCGCCGCGCCCCCATCAGCCCCCGAGCCCATCCCACCAGACCCCCTCTTCCCCCCACAGGGCCGACACCGCTCACACCTTGTATCATAGTCACTTGACTGTTTTAATTTGTATTGTACAATGATACTTTGTTAGTTACTTGGTAAATAATTAATGGGGTTATTTGGTATAAATATATCATTATTTCAAGAAGTAATATGTTCATCTTTAACACTCAATAGCGTGAGCAATAATAAAGTTATTTATTAAACATATTTTGAAATATAATCAATGTGAACGAAAGTAAACTTGATGCAGCTTTCAGATTTATATACTACGCTCTAGCATGGGTATAATCGTAAATAACTACACACCAAGTAAAAATACTTATTTAATTTTATGTTTGTGTTTTTCTAGAGTTCTAAGATTCTAGAATAATACCTAACTATTTATCAGTTGTTGGTCTCAATCAATGCCGCTGTCATGGTCAGGCGTATCACTTACCATCAGGTGAGCGTCCTGACCGTCCTGTACACTTTGTTATAAAAATTACCAATTACAATAACATACGTCACAATACATACAACTACTACTAATCCGGTTTCATTATAAGCCCTTCAATAAAAACAATGCTCCGCTGTATTACACCAAAAATGTGCAACCCAGTCTTGTATAAGCCACTTATGTCGGCGTGCACATTCTAGTACGTACTTGGTATTTTAATTGCATACATGTGGTAGTAGATAGTTTAATTTTGCGCGAGGGTGTGGGGGCGGCGGGGGTGGTACCGGAAAGATTTTTCAATTACTAACTTTGTGCCGTTCGCTCCAATCTCGGAACACAGAGTATAAAAGCTCAGAGACTGCGACTAATTATGTAACTTGATTAAAGCAAATGAGATGTCGTTTATTTGGTAGTCACCTTTACAGTATTTTAATTGTTGTAAAAATTATCAGCAAGACATTGTTGAATTGGTTTTATCTATATTTAATATTAAAAAGCTGAAGAGTTTGTTTGTATGTTCGTTTGTTTGAACGCGCTATTGTCAGGAACTTCTAGTAATATATAACAAGAAAGATTTTAAATATAAACATGAAACTATAAGCTTCTATTATAACAACTAAACACGTACAACTAATAACATGGCTGATATAGTCATGTTGTCTGAAAATAACCTAGATCTATTCTAGCTCAATATATACGAAAATAGAACCTAATACATTAGAATTAAATTGTACGCTCGTCTTAACTATTGAACCTGCGAAAACATGGCTCAAATTTGCAAGTTTCGCTTTACTAAAACATTAATTAAATACAAAATTACTCGTAGACAATAATAGTAGTCAGAAGATAAACAGTGACAACATATGTTCACTACTTGGGAATGGAACCTCGAACGATGTTACAGTGGCCTTATTCCATCACACCAATTCTGAACAATTCATTTAATAACTTCATATATATTCATTTACCTATCTCAGATATTATATTTGATCGATTTATTAAAAAAATCAATTAATGTTTCAAAAGATTCTGTTAAAGTTTTATTTTGAATAAATTTACTCATAATTTTAGTTCAACTTGATTTTTGATAGTACAATTTCATTACTTAAGCATTGTCATTGCACCCTACTCTATGCACTGTGGAATTCTTAATATCAGTGCGCGCTAACTACGGCAGTATAATATTGGCTGCGGGTGGAATGCTCCCCTTCCCCTCGAGTCCTGAGCACCCCCCTCACCGCCTGCAACACAGCTGAAAGCTCTAGGCATGTCCACGTGCACATGGACAGCCTAGAACTGGAAGAACAGGTCTGATCTCTGACATTTGGACATCGACTTTTGATTTCTTGTTAGTTTTAGGTAATGTTGTGGGTGCACAATTGATTTCTGGGCTAGATTCTTGGCTAGAATTGATTATATTCTTTATCGTGTACTCACGGCAAATTTAAATACAATCACCTCTCCGTTCTCTTGCTAGGGATGCCGTAAGAGGATCATCATCATCATCAGCTCATTAAACGTCCCCACCGAGGGGCACGAGCCTACCCATATAGTGTGTTTAGGCCTTAGTCGTCCACGCGGGCCCAGTGCGGGTTGGACGACTTCACGCACAAACTTTAAATCCGTCGCAGGCGTGCGCAGGTTTCCTCACGATGTTTTTTTTACCGTAAGAGCGTCGGATAACGTATATATTATTTTGAAAATTCGAAAACACAATGGTACGTGGCGGGATTTGAATCGACGACGACGTAAGAGGATCGATGTCAAGGAACATGACTTAGAGATAAGAAATTCAGCATAGAACGATTGACAGCGCTCTCTCCATTCAACTTAACTTTCAGCAGCTGCTGCTATATCCAACATATAGCCAAGCGTAGAGATTATTGCAAAACACCTCACTATCGAATATCGATAAGTAGGAACTGAGGCCATCTGTGGACTGTCACGGAATTTTAGCAATCAATAAGATCGAACTGAATTGTTAAAAAAATTGACCGACAAACGTACAGACTTACTTGGAAGAATATCCATTTAAAGTAAAAGTTTCAACCACCGTCTCTTTAATCTTAAAAATATTGTTTGTTGAATCTACAATTACCTCACAAGTTAGTAGAAAACCTCAACAGTTACACAAGCTTTTCTCGCATCACCGACTTATCATTTGAAACATAGGAGCTAAACTGTCGTGTACAAGCGTTTACTATCATGACCAACACATAGCGTTACGGTAGATTTATTTACAGGAACGTGGCATTGTTTTAACGACCTGACGGGCTGCTCTAAATTGGATTCCGTACCTTTGTAGCGAGTCAAAGGGCGTCGGACCCCATGCCGGCTCAGCAATATAGCGAGACGTGAAAACTATTGAATTTATTGAGAAAATACCATTCTCAATGTATTGACAAATTGCTCTTTGTAGATAATCGAGGCAACAATGATTTGCTTTAAAAGAACTCAATTTTTACATTAAAATTACGAAGATGTTATAGTAACTTTTTTGTACGACCGGATCAAAGATTGTATAGGTGGTATACACACCAGTTGTTCTTTTAATTACCCTCTTAATAACTTAAGAATAGCTGAATCGATTCGCCAGAAAATTCATGCGGAGGTCAAAACTATGAGGACTACTTTTTACCCATTCCTGTGGTACGTAATATAAAACATGGTATACCTAAGTTCCAAATTTGCTCATTTATTGCTTCTAAGGAGGAATAAAGCTTGCCAGAGTTAGATTGTTGCAAATAAAAGGTACCTACGTATTTATGATCCTATGTTTCATCATCATAACCATTAAATAAAAAAAACAGTTCAATATAACTAACACAATGTGCCTTTATTGAATTTTAATAATTTACGATGGCTACTTCAAGTAAACTATGAAACCCGTATCAGCAACTTTAAAGCCTCTCAAGAGGCTAGATCATGTTATAAACGAGAAACGACCAATATAATCTACCAACGATAGGTACTTACTTACTGCCATTTCAACCATATGCGATGTTTTATTAAAATAGATTCAACAAACTTATATTCTAACAAATATATATATTTGTTGACTACGTTTATTTGCTCTACACAGCAAAAAAACTGCGTTTCAAATACCGCCTGATGAATATGAAATTAGATACAGGTCATAATAGATTTTTAAAATGTTGAAAGCCATCTGTGATCTCCACTTTTACGGTGAAGGTGTAAAGATATCATAGGCCAACAAAGCGAAACGTCCTTTTGTTATAAAAAGCGTTGAATCATATTACCTACAGTTATTTTTTCAACTTTGGTCCTACATAATAGTCCTACCAAGACAAAAACTGTTTTAAACATATATAAAACAGTTCTAAATAGTTTTAATGTAGTCAAACGGTTTTGTTATAAAATCACATTATTGGTTTGTATTAAATATTTATTTACTTTGCCTTTTCCGGTACAATGATCACGTATCATTAAAGTAATACTGTTTTAGAGACAATAGGTCACAACCACCCATCGATAACAATTACAACCAAAATGACAAAATATCTATCAACATATTTACTCATTAAAATCCATATTTATTGCTACAAAAGAATTTAAACAAAATATACATTAAATAACTGAAACTTCGTAGCATATTTCACACAAATGATTAGTAGTTTTTATAAACATCTGATGAATAGTACTATAATTGAACATCTGTCCATTTTGAAAAAGGACAGCATCCTCCAATATTCTACTGCATAAACAAATCTGGTAATTTTGTGCACGGTGCGTTCCGTTCGTTAGTGCAGGCCGGGGGTGGCGCGTGCACTTTGCAATATGCATGCTAGTTCGATGCACCCTCTTCAACAGAGACGGACTTGCATAATTTAGGTATCTTAAATTATTTATTTTTTTAAGAAGGTTTACAGCTTTGAAAAGAAACAATATTTTTCCTATAGTAACTTACTGCCAATTACAAAACCTCCACAAATATGTTATCATACTGCTTACACTATTTTATTTAAATACTGCATTTAAGAGTTAACTCCAAACAATACTCAGCCTCCAGAAAATTACAAACAAAAACACAGATTGATTTACCACTAGGCATGTCACAACTGTATCTCATGCAACCAACAAAATAAAACAAAAAATTTGAGAATAACATTAAGAAAAGAAGGATTCACATATACTTTTTTTGACAAAGGCATACTTGTCGAGAATCAATCAAAGTCATATTCAGTACTATACTTATTAAATGTTCTACAGCTACGTCTAATACACGTATTATACATATAAATAAAATTGGAGTGTATGTTTATAATATGGAAATAATCGTTTTCCTTACTACTTGCATACTTGCTATTTGGATATATATACAATGCATACGCCAGATATCTAGACATATCTCTTTTATGAACTCAACTTAAAATAATAATATCATATAAGCAAACTTTAACTTTCGAATGCCAATATTCGCTAACATTGATTTATATGACGTTGGCAGTCTGCCAAAGAAGTGATTCTTACTTGAAATCGGGTCTTTATTATATATCATTAATAGGCCATTGTAGTGACATATCAATTTAATGTAGCCTTTGAGATGGTAGGATGTGTTTGTAATTATTATGTAGATTTGAATTACACTTCAAAGCTATTTTCGGGAAAAATATGTGTCAGTTTATATGTACTTATAACTGAGTACTAGAAAACAGTGAGGTGCTTTCAATTATTTTCAAAGAAATAAAGAAACACAAATTTGTCAAGGCGCTGAATTGTGTATTGTGTGTAAAGCTCAGATCCTCTTAGTGTTAACTGTTGGTGATATATTTGCCCCCCTGTCGGCCCTGAGCGTGCCCTGAGACCGCGTGACGAGAATACATTAGTTGTTATTTGCATAAGCTGATGAGAGCACGTCATTACGCGAGGGGAACCGTAGGGACGCTGCCTTGTGGATAAATAACGCCGCCATTTACATATATATTTCTCAGATGGTGTAGAACACAACTTATGCTTGGGCCGGATATGTTGAATTAATATTTAAACGTTAACCCAGAGTTTCAATTTTATTTTTTATGTTTAGTGTACAGGACGATCAGGACCTCACCTGATGGTAAGTGATATGCCTGACCGTGACAGAGCGGCATTGAAGCAGACCAACAACTGACAGCCTCCATCTCCATCTCTGCCGCACTGCGCCCGACACCCAAGACAGCAGTTGTTTGGTCACTTATACCCGGTAATTTTCCTACCTACTCCGAAATACAAAACAGCAAAAAACTACTGTTCACGGGGCGATATCTGGCACTGCTGTGGTACCTCCCTAGAAGACTCAGAGTCGAGTCTATCACCTAGTTAATTCAATATCAAATTTTATTAAAATCACTTCAATCGTATAGACGTAAAAAAGTAACAAACATAGACACTTAAAATATTAGTGTTATTTCATTCATCAACATTATTTGATTGTTATAAGAATTACCTAGTAAATATGTAGTACCTTAGAATTGAAGTAAGGCATTAATTATGCTCGAGCCACCGGATTGTACGTTTATTTATTCCTATACTCATAATATTTTTTTGAAAAATTCACTAAAAACTTGCATAAATGTTAAAGAAACGTGAAGTGTAAGTCAATATTGGAGCGAAAAAAGGATTGGTCTGCGTTCCTCTGCGGGAAAGTGGCAATCTTTTTATTTACTACCATAATTTCATGAATGTTACTTTGTATGTGTCTGAGAGCAGGAAAGTTTACATTAATATGACTATCAGAATTTACAATAAGTAAGTCAACTATCGACAATTTGTGCTTAAAATAAGAAAATATAGATATCTATATAGACTTACATAATGTGATTTCCCGTACGCATGGCCGCTCCGTCCTAATTAAGGAGTACATAGTTACGGTAGGTCCGGGTGTCGTCAGGCCGGCTTCCGGTCGTCCGTGACACTAACTAGACCTTAAGCCTCGCTGAAGGCCATTACATAAATAAGCTCAGACACTCACTTCTTATAAATATTGGAGACATTGACATAGGGAAAACTAGCCCTAAAATGTATATACGTCATCATCATCACATCAGCTCATTAATCTAGGTGTAAGGGCACAGATGTAGGAATATAATCCTAGGTCTGTGGGCAAGAGCCAACCCGTATAGGGTGTATAGGCCGTAGTCGTTCACGCGGGCTGGATGAGAAAAGCGAAGGACCGGCATATCTGGCGCAAAATGGGGGAGACCTATGTCCAGCCGTGGACTGCGATAAATAAATAATGATGATGGTTTAAAATAAAGAATTAATTAGGGTTGTCACCTCCCAACAAGATTGTCGGGTGCTTCCATAGGTACCAATACACCGAGCGGCTGCGTCGGGAGCGAGGGGGAAATAAGACGAACGTTTAAAATGTTGCAATAATCACGTAGCTGGAGGTCGTTACATGGAATCAATTTACCCTGACTTAGCTTTAGCTGACGACAGGGCTGTCAATTTTTATTATTTTTAATAAATTAGTACGAGCAATTTACAACGTGAGTTCGATTATTTCGACATTATTTAAATCTGTTGTCTCGGGTGACAGGCGCAGTGTGGCATTGATGGCGAAAAATAACTGTTTATCAGTTGTTGGTACCCTTCAATGCCGCTGTCATGGTCAGACGTATCACTTCACCAGGGGAACACACTGACCTTCCCGTTTACTTGAAACATAAAAATGTCGTCGGTCAAACAGCCATCAGTTCTGCGAAATGATTAACCAGCCTACTGTCACTTACACGATCAGCTCATTATAACGTCCCCACCGAGGGGCACGAGCCTACCCGTAAAGGGAGTGAAGGCCTTAGTCGTCCACGCGGGCCCAGTGCGGATTGGACGACTACCGATTGGAAGACTGTCACTTGAATGAAATAAATATAATATATTTTTAATAATGGTAGTTTTGTCACAAGGGACATAAAATCTGATCTGATCCTTAGAGAGATCGCAAGCGTAACATACTCATTGAGTGACTTTAAACAATCTCAAAGTCAGTTTTAAAATGTACTTTTATTAGTAACTTTCATATTGTTTTACCCAAACTAAGAGTCTTATTTTAAATCCGAACACGTCTCCATCATAAGAGTATCAAATCATATTAATTTAACGAACAGTTCTATTAAACAGCATGCGTTTTGTAATATAATTAAACGGTCGCCTGTAACTGCGAGGTAGGCAGCCCTGCTGGCGGAGGGAGAAGTAGGGTGCAATAATTAGGCGGCGGATTAGCCTCCGGCGAGGAAATTAACTTGAAACTGGATGGCTTCGAGCCTAGGAGACAATCGCGCCAATTACACGGAGCCTGTTAGCGCGAGTTATGGCGCGTTTACGACGAGGTACCGGGTAACACAATACAACAATTAGATGTTATTTGTGTACAGGACGGCCAGGACGCTCTCCTGATGGTAAGTTATACGCCTAACCATGACAGAGCGGCATTGAAGGTGACCAACAACTGATAGACAGTTATTATCCTCCATCAACGCCCACTCTGCGCCCGTCACCCGAGACAACAGATGTTAGGCCTCTTATACCCAGTAATTTCCCTAGGTACAGTGCCCTTATTCACACAAAAGTGCATAACACTCCTGTTTCACGGGACGATATCTGGCAGTGTAGCGGTACCTACCTACCTAGACGACTCAGTATCGAGTCTACTACCTAGTAAGGTAGGATCCACCTAGGTAAGTAGGGTCCTTGCTAACTCAACTAAAAACGTCAATTTACAGATATAGAGTGCACGCTGCATTATTGGCTTATTATTAAGATAATTTGGTGTAATTACCAATGTAAGTCTTACATATAGCCTGGTGGCGGTTGTAAATCAATGCATGGTGCTAAGACTGGGCGTAAGAAGAAATTCTTACGGTCAGTAAGAGCCTAATGATATTAATTTATTGGTCACTATAAGTATAGCTTTAAATCTCTTAATCTCTCATGAAGCCCTTGATAATGGGATTTCTTTATTTTACATCATAAAATATTAAGCAATAAAAATCCTATAGTGTCAGTGTATAAAACAACTTTGATATTTTTTCATCATCTCTATGTTAAACGTTAATAAACGTTATTAGACGTAGTCAATTTCATGAAATAACGTTTATAGATATTTTAATATAAGGAAAATGTTTAAAATATTTCAATCTTTTTATGAATTTTAATTTTTGTGTGCGTGGTTTTTTGTGTAGGAAACATTATCTCAACTATGATTTCTTCCGGAATAGAAGTCCATTTAAATATTTTTCAAAGTATAGTAAGCTACAAGCGAAAGCCAGTGAGCCAGTTAGGGAAACAACTACAAGTACGAGTATCTAGTACTTCTAGTACAGTAGTGAGTTCACATATTTATAAGTAAAAATAATGACATCATGTCATTTGGGTTTAATCGTTACTACGGAAATTTATTCAGATAATAAAGCGGACTACTTCTTGAACTTTGCAAGCATGTAAAATTATAGCTATTAGAAGTAAAATTTAAAGACATTATTATTTTAGTATGTTTTAGGCAAATACCTTTTCAAAGTGTAACCACAAACAAAAGCAAAATAAACTGCAACACATGGAGAAGCCATAACAAAAAGCATGCAAAGTGCCCCAAACCGAACACCAATCAATATCCAAATGAGGGAGCAAATCAATACACAAATATAAGCATCCAAATTATTCATAGCTCCGAGAGCAATAGTTTCACAAGTCGCCAACGGTGGCCTGAGGAAAGGGGAGGGGGTTCTGGTGCAGCCCGTCGCCATGGCAACCGCCCCCGCCTAATCAATTGCAGAAATATGTACGACCCATTACCAGTATAATGTGGACTATTCCGTCCCGCGCAACAGAATTGCCAATGGGCAGTTAAAGGGGAAGATGGCAGGCGCTTGGGCTCAAGCAACAGTGGTCGCTTTGCACTAGAGAACGCTGGGCGACATTACACACGTTTGGGAGCGAGGAAAAGACGTATAGACGCGTCTTATATGAGTTATATGCGTTTAAAATGTCGCGCGATCGATGCGGCGCCGCGCCTCCCCGCGCACGATGCCACACAATGAAAAGCTACTTTAACTCAACTAATTAGCAAAAATTTTGAGTTATATTCTAGTATGCCAAAAGAGTTGGTAGTATACGTACATTAGTTATTAAGATAACAAAATAATTTGTAGTTAGAGAAGTGTTATGACATTTATTGTTTCTCCATATACGAGTAGTCCTGAGTCAACACAAGGCGTCGTTTTTACGTAGTTACAATAAAATCGACTAAATAGCAAATAATTTTAAATTGTTGATTAAAATAACAAAACAATTGGTAATTAGAAAGATGTGATACGTACTCGATTGTTTGTCCAGTGATAACTGTTAAAGGAGGTGGTAGATTAATTTAAATGAAAGTACCTTCTTAAGGCCTGAACTGAATTAATATTTCTTTAATTTGAGGCTTTGTTTTTTCTATATTTAAATGGTGTTTCCTTAATACGTATAATTCGTGTATTGTAAGTAATATCAGGAGCGGAGGAGCGGGATATCTGTCGCAAAATGCGGGAGATCTATGTCCAGCAGTGGACTGCAATAGGTTGAATAGGAAGTAAAATCAGACTAAATTTCCCAAAATACTAGCAGGCCTTTTTAATCATCTGCTTATAAAGAATACAATTCCTGTGAGGATTTTCCAAATTACACAAAGGATTAAAGATCATGCAAAACAAAGGAAACACAAATGAATTGCTTACGTATGGTATACGTATGCTTTATTCCGATCAAACAATACAGGAATACAAAATTAAGTTATTCAAAAACAAAACAAACTAAACAATTCACAGCATATATAATGTTTTTAATGTGTTCACACCTGTATCGTAGCCGTAGCGTGTCGTAGTAGCCACGTAGCGCAATCGTAGCCAACCGTAGCCTGGTCATCTGCAAACGTTTAATTTTAAGATAAATAATATTCATATTCATATTTCCTTTATTTCTCATGTTGGTTACAATAAAACGTAGTATAATCTTTATTAAATTAGTTGCTTATAGTATTATGTATAATTGCGAAATATATATGTTTCAAAATGTAGACATTTGTAGATAAATTAATTCACAAATCACTTCAATTGAACCGTTCCTGCCATACTATTGACATTTATTGTATATAAATGTTTAAAAACGCTACACGGCACTGCCGTCTCGTCTCTCGCAATCGAAGAGGCAACGGCTGAAAATTGGCTGATTTTCTTTTCAGAAACCTTTTGCTGAGCTAATGACTTTTTTTTTGCTGCGACACACACGCTTTTATTGTACTTATTGTTTTATTATCATGGTTTATTGTATGTCTGTTTATAAATCTTGTGTAGTGATCTGGATGTTTAATATTATTAACAAATTGTTACTGTGTGTCTCGCTCGACAAACAAATAAACGTTTTATCTATCTTATTTTTTGATATCCACTTTCAGTTTACGAAAAAGGAAAATGTAATTTACCGCCAGGCTTACAGATGTATACAGCAAACAGCTGCAAGCGGCCCGCGGATGCTGGCTCTCGTTTGGGAATCTGAAATTTGCAAAATAAATTTATGTTTTAAAAAAGTGTGCTTGCAACCTTCCTTTGAACATACAACTAAATTACCCGAGCAGAAGTTTTGAGCTGGTCAGTCCCGCCAACTGAAATAAAAATAAAAGTTTATTTCGTTTTGAAACGTTTAACAAATTTTAAATATAATTCATTTATATTAAATATGTACCATTCTTAGAAGGTGTTGTTTCATCCATTTTCTTCGTAGATTAATAATCGTTTTTTGTTAAGTTGACATTGTTGTTGACCCCAGTTTGCAGACATCTGATGACAAAATATGAATTCTAATTTAAAGCTACGTATTACTTTAACTTACATATTAACACAACAATATTACACTCTGTATCACAAAGTTAAAATAGGACAATATCCATTCATATTACTATATATGACATAACCTTTATTTATATTATTTATTTATTTATTGCATTCCAGATGACATAGATGTTACATAAATAATTTACATAATATAATATATAAACATCATATGGACCTTTACAGGCATAGCAACATGGAAGTCAGAGGGCCCATATTTTATCATAATATATTTTATTAATTTTCCTTGTGTCTTATGTATTTAATTATAATCGATCTTTTTCTTTATCATTTAAAAATTCATTTATTTCGTAATAGCACTTTTTTATAAGATATTCTTTCAGGAGCTTCATAAATTTTGGATATGAATCTTCATTTTTTATATAATTTGGTAAGTTATTGTAGATTTTTATAGACATAGGGTAAGGGCCAGAGCTGTGCAAACTTAATTTGAATTAAATTATTTTTATATTGTGAACGATAATTTCTGGGGACGTCTACGGTTTTAGTATATAAATAGGGATATTTTTAATAAATTTACAGTTTTCTAATATATAAATGCATGGTAGGGTTAATATGTTTAAGTTTGTAAAATGAAGCTTACAGCTGTCTGTTTGTTTTATATTAGTAAGGATTCGTATACATTTTTTTAAGTATAAATAGATCGTGTGAGTTGGTACTGTTACCCCAGAGAATTATACCGTAGCTGAGCCACGCATATGCACTGTATACATGTATGTATGTTAGTGGATTGTTTGGTTTCTCTTAAAGCATATATAAATTTGGATAATTTTGTTTTGACGGTTTCTATGTGGGCTCTCCAGTTAATATTTGAATCCATAGCTATACCTAGAAGGGGGAAAGAAGGTACTGTTTCAAATTTTTTATTATTGTACATGATATTTATGGCTAGTTCGCTTTTTTGGCGGGGCCTAAATTGCATCAATTTAGTTTTAGAAAAAATTATATTGAAAAAGCATTGAATAGTGGTTATGATAAATATATAAAATCCTGCATATAATAAATCAAAAAAATATCGAAAAGGATTTGCCTATGGAAACAATTAGAAACTCGAAATATTTCGGAAGATATAAACTATAGACATATCTACCAATAAGGCTGTATTAATTAACCATGTTTAAATATTTAATAATTACTATTTCATTATGAATAAAATAATTGTACTCAATTTATTGTAATTCAAATAAAATATTGACATATAGTAAAGAAATAAAATGGAATAAAAAATTGTAATATTACGATGTTTTTTATGAATGTATAATTATTTTGTAAAATTTGTAGAAACAAATATGTACTTAATCTAAAAACTAAGATTATTTGTTAAATGACGTACCGATGTTATGCAATGTAACTGAAGGTTGAATGAATAACAGTAAACCTATAAAATAAACGATAATGAGTAAGTATACACTAAACAACCATCAGTAATATTATATTATTTATTTCTCAGTTCCCCTTTTATAAAACAACAGCAACAAATTTTGAATCTTATATCATAAAAGTTATAACTCGACGAATAAAATTCCAAGTTTCGCTAATGCGTTCGCCGGGCAGCAAACAACGGTGAGGCGGGTATCTGTTTCATACATCTCGCTCTAAGTTACTTTTAAATATGAGTGCATACGACAGGAGTGGGGGCGGGAAGGGGGTGAGAGGGAGCGGTATAATTACGCCGCCCGGGTGCACTCGCGTCCCGATATTTCTCATATCACCCCGCCATTAATTGACAATGCGCCCCACGACCCAATATCGGCGTACACCTGCGACTGAAGGCTAAGATTAACATCCCTTATTGCTACACTATTAATCGTTTGTTTAATTCGCACGCAGCCGCCCGCGAAATTAATTATACCCACTAATTGTGTTCGCTTATCGACGCTAACCGCTCGCGCGAACACAACATGATATAAAACCGACCCATGTACAATCACCCTCTAAAAAACCGCTCAAAAGCCAGCGCACACTCCATTAGGTGATTTAAAAATCATATTCAAAACCGTCCGAACGTACCAGCTATTCTATTAGGGCCCTTGCGGGTATAAATTCCATCGAAGCGCAATAATAATAAAAAAATGTGGAGAGCTTGTCGCGTGCAAAAGACGTGCGGTCACGCGGCTCCCTCCTCCGACGACCCTCCCTCACGAATATAATATGCATTATGCGAAATCCGTAACTCTTATGCCGGGTCTCGAGAATACCTTGGGCGGTTGGGTTTGCGCGACTTTGTACCGTATTCCGGGGTGAATAGGGTGGTCGGAGGCCGAGAGGGGGGTGAATCGTAGATCGTTAGAGGGTCGGAGGTCGGTTCCTCGGCGCGGGCTGCACTCTCAAGATAACGCGCGGTATTAATCATAGTATTATCGGGCGCGGCGCGTCTTTGTTATGACACCGCGTTATTGCAGTTTTTTCTGTACTACCCCCGACGATAAACTTAAGAGAGAATTTTCCGGGACAGATGTTCCGGTGATCCGCCGATGCAATCGCTCAATAAAACATTCAACTTACGCAGACGGCGTCCTCGTTACATGTCATCAAGTGTCACGGACATGATCGCTGGCGACGGTACACCGATATCGGAATAATGAGAATGGATATGATTAGAGTATCATATTTGTGTAAACGGTAATTCAATAATTGTAATATATACTGAAGCAATGAAATCTGCGAGTCTCAGTTACTTAACTTGCGATTCTTTCAATTTAAATGTTGAGTGTCACAGGTTCTTATGCTGGTGAAAATTACATGTGCAATCAGTAGTTAGGGCGTTCTGTTATATCATGATATAACTATCTTACATATTAGATTCTTTCGATACTTTGTCTTGTACACAAATTACAAAGATTAATTTTAAGTTTCGATCAGTTTAAGCTTCTATCCTCTTAAGTAGAGAAACCAGAGGTTTCTCTATTACTCGTATAAGGACAATATCTAAGCTCCCGAAGAAATTTTGAGGTAAAATATAACATAACTTTTTAAGTGTCATCCCTGTTTATTTGCTTAAATGCGAATTGATTTATAAGAAATACCAAAACAAGACGATAAGTTTCCTAAAATATAAATTCGTTGGTTTCTTTATGAAATAAAACAATTAATTTAATTTTAAAGCAATTTCTACCTTTACTATCATCCTACATATACCAAAAGGCCCATGAAGCTAAAAGCTAAAAGTCTCATAACCTATCAAGCTAAAAAGCGAGTGAAACGAACTAGGTCGCGCGTCGTAGATGTCGCGCGCATGACTCTCAGTTTCAGAGGCTGCACCGGTGTCCATGAGGTCCCCGAAATTCCACAACATTTAGTTTGGAGTCCATCCATCATCCGGCAGTTTATCATTCATCTATTCAAAGACGATTCGCGCGTTTTCTCGCACGATGACTGGCGTACACTGCGGCGACAAGTCAGCAACAATTTTCGGATGATAAATGGCGAGGGCAAGGGCTCGGGGGACCGCTTCTGACTATAAAACTCGCAACATTCTTACCTATAGCGTAGACGAGGTGAATGCAAACGCGGCTGGTCCCCCCCCCCCTCTCCTACGTCTACACACTATAAGTTTACTTGTGCTATCCGTTATCAAATGTTCGAAGCAATGCTCGGCTTGTTCAGCCTTCGTAATGAATAAAAACTTCTATTCATATAAAGTACAATATTAAATAAACAACACTTCATTTAAATATGGATGGTATGGTCTTAATATTTTTTGGTCTTAGGCTTTAAGTGGAGACATTATTGCTGACAATAGGTATGCGCACATAGTTTTGGATATTTCTTCTCTTAATACATCTCTTACTTACATTTATGTACCTATATAATAAAATTGCAGAGAGAAAAAGATCTTTTTTATGTGCGTTTATTTAAATTTAATGTAGCAAATACTTAAGAACAATAGGAGGTTTTCTGTCTTTTTTTTTCTCTCTCTCTCTCTTTATATAATAATTTTTATATACATATCACAGTCCACTGCTGGACATAGGTCTCTTTCATTCAAGAATACTTATTCTTTCCTATCTGGTACTAACTTTGGTGGACTGGTTCGAACCCACGACCATTTATCTTAAAGCTAGTGATTCTAACAATTTCTTACATGTTATGTTACTTACATGTATGTTATATGTACGTTAATATAAAGAGTAAGCAAAACAGCATCGCATTAATAGTAAACGTGCCCTAAGTCCCCCACTACGAGTGTCGGACGATCATTTTTCACGTTTCATGAAGCGGCGGGCACTGGATTAAAATACATTCTGCTGGTCCTCGGTGATGGATGGCGCGAGGGAAAGGGTTGCCTTCCTTCATCCCCCTCCGTCCCGCCCCTCCTCAGCCTCCCCCTCCCGCGGGAGGGTAATAAACGAGCAGACAATGGAGGTAACTTTGTGCTTATACATTATGAATGTGTAATTTTACTCTTCGATTGCTTTACAAAGATGTACGGTGGTTGAAACGTTACAACATTGTGGTACTACTAAGTTAGGTACCTACTTATATTTTATTCTAGTTTCAACTGAGATTGGGACTAGAATAAAATAGCAATAGTTAATTTATTTTGCATGGGCATAAGTATTTAAATTTTTAATATTTTCGAAAAGAAACAAATTTAAATACTGTATTTGTTCAATACTCAAATCTTTATTCCTGTATTCTTTATACGATTATTACTCTGTGAACTGTATTAAACCATACGTTTTTAGAGCATAAATAAAACAGATTTTTAAATTAATTTGATTAGATTTAAAAAATTAAATGTCTGGCTTTAGGGCCGTTATAGGCTGATGATCATCATCATTAGCTCATTAAACGATCCCACCGAAGGGCCCGAGCCTACCCATATAGGGTGTACAGGCCTTAGTCAATCAGGCGGACTCAGTGCGGATTGCCCGACTTCACGAACAACCTTTAAATCACTACGCAGGCGTGCGCAGGTTTCCTCACATTTGTTTCCTTCACCGTAAGAGCGTGTTGATGACGATGGAAAATAAACTCAACATAATGCAACTACAATAAGAAACAATCCAGATTAACTAATGTGTGCTGAAAATTTTTGTAGCTGGCATGAAATAGGATCCACCGACAACAAAAACATCCGCTGTAACCTGACGCTTGTAACACAAAAAACATATCTAAAAATATGTCCGACAAACAGCGCGTAAGTGAAAGCAAATATAACAAAACAAGTCGGAGCCGCCGTATTTGCCTTGTATCGCCTGGTCGTCAAAAAACTACATTACCCGTGTTTACCACTGGGTACCTATGGGAACGATATTATATTTTCAGGCAACTTTCAGTGGTTAAGTTTGCTTGTTTTCCTTTTCTGTGTCACTTGGCGATCAGTCTGCCATTTTCAGTCTAGGCAGTTTCTTTTCTGGTGTATTAGGTAGATTTGTCGATTTTATTTAGTTTTTGATACAATTTTTGATACAATAACATTGCCAATAGAGGTGTATCATCTACCTGAATGTAAAGGGGTCTCGTGTTTACTATTACATTTTAATTACCGGTTCACCTTATGACGTCAGGCGTGAGTGACGTCACGGGAGACGGTGTCTTCGGGCGGATATTCAATTTCCGCCATCGCGCCGGAGTTTGGGCGGCCAATATTTGATAATAATTATTCTATGACACGTGTAATTATACTGCTTCCATGATGTAGTCTGAGCATAAGTTATGATCCGGGGGTCGTAGGTTCGAGTACTGAAACCGCATACTGAAAATCACTTTGCACACGAAAGTGGGAAATGTCTAGTTCTTCTGAGGGTAATAGCTATGCAGGCTCTACATCGCCGTGTATAAGAATGAGGATAATAATCGTGTAGTCATTAACACACACCAATCGGTAGGCCCGCGTGGTGGGGACGTTTAATACTGACTACTAAGGCTGATTTATTCCTATACGTAGATTATGTTGCTACAAATTAAAAAAAACTGAATTTCAATACTACCACAGTTTTAAAAAACTTTTTCATAGGCTAATAATAATAATAGGCTTTCTCCATCCTAAGGTTGTCTGGAAAGATCGCCTTGTGCGATAAGGCCGCCCATTGTACTTAATGTGTATTAAAATATTTTTCTGTTTATAAATAATAACGTTGGCTGGACGTGTGCTCTACCTAGAGATAACATTTATCAACAATAAAAGAGTGAAATAGCAATCAGTAATATAAATAATATCTAAACAAAAATTATGAGCTGTAGAATTAGTAGAGTTGTTTGTGGTGTGTGGCGCTGTGCTTCCGGCGATTCCGGGTTTGCGCCGACATACGATACGCGCATTTAGTTGATTGCGGCCGCGCCTGCCCTTTTACGTCAAGATCTAACTTATAAGTTAGCTCATAAGTTCATTTTGAAGTAATATATGCCAAGTACAATGTTAGTTACCTTATAATTAACTATTAAATTATTGTTTTAAATAATCAATAACATACCTATTTTATTGTCTTTTGATGGGACTCGTGTCAAAACTGAGAACCCCAAACACTACACGAAACTTCATCTGTCTTTTTTATACCATAAATCTCATAACGCAAACTTAAACACTTTCAAAACGGCATAAAAAGTTTTGCACAGAAAAAAATGTTTAAACCACCAGGTGCGTTAAAACAACAATAACCAATTCGACAATACATTTCGAACGTACGTCAGCGCAAAAAATACGTCGCGAGCACACGTCGCGTGCCTCATACTAACCCTAAAAAACAGCTGCAAACCAAAAAGGGTTGCGGAAGGGTTACCCTAACCCTAACTTTCGTTCGAAAGAGCCCTTAGCATAAAGCGCCAATAAAAAGCGGCGGCACGTGCATGCGCGTTCTGATTTTAAACTGATTTGAATACAGTAGATTTACATATGCGCGCCGAGCGACGTGATTGGCTGGCGGGCGCCGCGCGGGCTGTCATGTCGCGAAACGGCGCTTCATTCGTCCGATGTGCCGTACTTGTTGAATATTTATTGCTTCACTTTGCATACGCGACCAATCGCGATGACATTTACATTATGTTCGCGAACATAGTATGTATGTGTAGATAGGATTATAGCAATGGATGAACACTTTCTTTGTCCCATTGACTGCATAAATATGCAGATACTAAAGCAATTATAGGTTGGTTAAGTTATTCATGAGTGACCTAAAAGCCATAATACGTATGATATTAGAGTCGACGAGTAAACTTAAGTATGTAATAGAAGGAAACAAAAAAATGCATCACGAATAGTATCTACAATATAAACATACATAATAGAATTTACTATAGGTAGGTACATACCTAATAACGAAAGTAAACAAGCGTCATAGGTCATAGGTATTAAAATTTTCAGAGACGCTGTTTATATTCTGTTACTTACTAAAAATTAAAGCATCATGCTTTCAGCGGAAAGCCGTAAAACTAATTCCATTACCATATCTAGTAGCTGAAACTAATCCCAGGATTAAAAACATGTGTTAAGTATGGATTATAATTATTAAATTTAGTGCTGAAAAATCCCTTCTGTGATCATGGTTAGTTTTAAAATACATTAAAGTATTAATTTATTTCAAAAGTAACCCTGGACACAGAAGTAAAATTTATTAAGATACCTAGTGGTATATTTACTTCGAATGGAAAAGCTCAAATTCGTTCTCAGCAAATGATGTAACTGTGCGGACATGTTCTTTGCTAATTAATGAAAAATAAATAATAGCCTGTCCCTATCCAAACATCCAATTGTCCCGTGATGTCATTTCGTTACAACTTTACAAATCAAGGGAGTACAGAATTGGGGGGCTTTCGAATCCGTAACGAGAACAAACAACGCTCGCCGTAGGGCAAACATGACTTCAAAGTTCCTTTATTTCAGGCTCATTAAGGGCCTTTGTGACCAATCAGGGTGGACTCGAGGAATTGTTTAAAATAACGAGGGAGCGTCTGCTTCACATAATGTCCTCCTTATCTCGGAACGTTTGCTACTGATGAAGTCAAATCCTTCAGCTTTGTTCGAGCTTGGATTGGTGGGAATGTGAAGTTAAATGAACATGTCTGGTTTGCGAGTCTTATTAAAGCTGAAATGGTACTGGGAGACCAGTTTCTCGCTCGATTTTAATGCTCGTAGCTTTAAAGTTGTAAGAATTTTCCAATGTATACCTACCTATTCAACCTACTTATTACTGAATACACTATATACAACTGAAAACTTAAAATATATTTTATGAAGTTCATTCTTTGTGGAAATGAAAATACTATATAACCAATCAATTGTTGTCGTTCTTGTTATTTTTTTTTCATGATCCTTCATAAATGTAGAAAACTTTAAGTGTACAAACCAATAAACCTTTAGGAATCGTACTTAATCTACCGAAAATAATAGGACATGAGGTCATAAATATTAGCATGGGCTATTTTAAAGGAAGATTGTTTTTTAACTTCAAAATAAAAATGTCTTCATTAACCAAACTAAATTGACGAACAATGATTATGATTATTTTAAGCAAAAACATGTCTAGTGCGTTTCTCACGCCCCAATCACCTTACAAGGGCAAATTGAAAAACATGGTTCCTTTATGTCGGGAGTCTGTTTGCTTTCCCTGCTCCACGCCACGCTGCACGCTCCGCGGAAAGCAAAAAACGCTCCATTTGGTAATTAAATTGTGGCCGGAGGGGCCATTGCAAACTTGGACGGCAAACACGGGCCCGGTCTGATGTCTTGTCGACGGTACCTTTGGAATTGGATACGGCCAATTGTTATAATGGCCCGTGACATATGTACTCGTGTTGGGTTGCCTTGGATATAACTAGTTTAGAAGTCAAGTATTATTAGTTGGAGCGAAAAAATGAATTCCATAACAAAATATGGGTTATTACAGAACATATCTATTATCATACATAGGACAGGCATAGCCTAGTGTGGGGGTCAGTTTTCGTGTATACTATGTATTTTGAATTGGAAATAATATTTTAATACATCAAAGTTTCACTAAATAAGATACAACAGAAAAATGTATTTACGTTTTTAACAACTTTAACGATTCGCTAAATAAGACATTATATTTACTTACGTAGTTGGCATGAAGTAATAAATATTGGCTGCACTTTCAAGTTCTTGTTATATTTATAAAACAAAGTAACCGTAACATTTCTTCGCATGTTGCTTAAGTTACAAAGATAAACAAATGTCAGCGGTATTTATTGCAAATGTCAAAGAGTAAGGGATAATGGAAAGGTAATAATGACACGGTCTGTTTTAATGACCTCATTTATTACATGGTTGGTCACAAATATCATCAGCATTATCAACGGCTCAGAGCAGGGTAGAGGACTTTTCACCCAGCATAGCTATGGGGAGATTGGGTCGGAACCCACCACGTGGGCCCAATGCGGAATGGTCAGTGTTGATAACTATCATCCCAAGTAGCCAGGACCGACGGCTTAACGTGACCTCTGAAGCAAGAAATCACCTTTTTTTCAATCAGGTGATTCAGCCCACAAACAATATATTTGTAATGAAATAGTTTTTTTTACTGCAAAGCGGAAACCCCACTTATTATTCACCAGAAATCTTAAGCGATTTCAAACTTGACTATGAAGTTTTACACTAGCAATCGCTCGCTGCCTGTATTTCTCTTTACTCCGAAATATAGGTATGTATAAATAAAGTTGTGCAAACCAATACTAGTTACTCACTTGGAACGTAACCGAAAAGATTTGAGTCTACCGTATTTCGACAGTATTTTTATTTTTTGCATAACTGTTTACTGTCACTGAATTGTTTGCTATCCAGCTGAAGAACACCACTCGAGCTTCACAGATAAGCTTTCTAGTACTTCTGTTTTAACTTTGCAAAGTTATCTATGTAATTGTAATTTTAATAATATATACATTCATTGCAATTTCGAAAGAAGCTTGCAAGACAACTTTGGTCGTGGTTAAGTCACTTGGATCTCAGCATGATGCAGTTTTCATTTATGCCTTTTCATCATAATGATATCTGCTACATTCCATTTTTGTGTTCCGTCTGCTAATTAAGTATCAACTTGAATGGATGTTTCAAATTGCATTCTTTGTGAGGGAGTGCATTGTCGCGACTCTCCCCTCGAACAGCACCCAAGCGGGGATGCGTCGCCAGTGGAAACTCGGTTTATTGCATTTCTCCTTAGCAATCTTAATTTTGAGCAATCCAAACATTCTTGTACAATGAAACACTTGTTTCTCTCTTGTATTAGCTATTTCTGGCTCCTGAAATACGGTTAGGTTTACTATATTAGGGCTTTGTTGAATTTTGTTCCAAATTGACGACCCATTTGGTGTAATGGTCGAGCTACTACACTAAGGGTTCTGGGTTCGATCCCCGGGTATTATAAACATTTGTGTGCATGAACATATCTGTTTGTAATGGCTGGGTGTTTTTTACGTATGTTTTAATTACAGAAAAATATATATCAGTTGTTTAGTGTAGTGATGGCGCTGTATGAATGTCAGTGGATGTTTGTTTATTATTTATTTTACTATGTCATATTAAAATAAATAAAATATTGCCAGCTGAAGAGCTAGGGTATTTGGCACAAAATTGAAAAAAACTGGTACAGACTCAAATTTTTCATTGTATGACAACTGCTCGAATGTTTAGCCGGTACTTATATCCGCAAACAAAAGATTTTTCATTTGTATTTTACGCTAAATATTTAACAGTTATTATGCCTTAAGAATCGGTACCACGCAGTTAAAGAAGCAGATCAAACCTTTACACACGTACGTAACACAAACTCCAGCTCAAGTCAATATTCTCCAAGTAGGCAACTTCGTTAACAATTTCCACACATAAAGCTCACAACACCGTACGACAGAAAAAATACCTGAGATCCGGCTAACGGACCTCACTAAACAACATCTTGTTCAGAAATTAATAACCGTTTTTAGCCAGAAAGCACATTTCTTTCTAGTAGCTTATCATAACGGTGAAAGGTGAAAACACCTCATTAAGAAAGGCAAGCATGTCAAAACATTTCTCCATGAATTACACCAAATTATAAACACTCCTTTGTGGGAACAAAGGTTGAGGTTCGAACATTGATAATGTCCAGCACGTATTACATAGGTCGTAAAGTGCAATTTGTTGCCAATGTATAATAACTCGTAGGTTAATTAGGTGAAAGTGGAGCGCAATGAGGTGGTTAGTCCGCAAAAAGTGTTGCAGCAAAAAAACACACGGCACGTAAAGGTCAGGATCGACAGTGTACAATAGGTTTACGTTGTATCTCTTAAAAATTTGCCTATTTGTCCATGACATTTTTGTATTTTTAACCCTTCAAACGCGAGGAATCCAGAAACAATATAAAATCTATTGTTTATGACGCCTTATTGCGCTGACAAGTGTCATTTGCGATCAAAGCGTTCAATAAGTAAGTACAATCTATGGTAAATAATACACTTGTAATCCCAGACTCAGAGACTGGGAGATAAGCTCGTCTAGGTTGGTATCTACCGCAGTAACAGATATCGTCCCGTAATATAAGAGTATCATTAGCACATAACATTGTGGTAATAACTCACACTTTATGTTTCGGAAAGATAACTTTAATTAGTAAAATTTAGTTGAGCGTCGGTGGCTCAGTGGTGCGGACTGTCGCCTTCCTACCGGGAGGGCTGAGGTTCGAATCCCGACACGTACCAATGTATTTTCGAATATCCGACGCCCTTACGGTGAAGGAAAACATCGTGAGGAAACCTTCATGCACGCCTGCGAAGAGATTCGAAGGTTGTGTGTGAAGTCGTCCAATCCGCACTGGGCCCGCGTGGACGACTAAGGCCTAATCACCCTATACGGGTAGGCTCGTGCCCCTCGGTGGGGACGTTTAATGAGGTGATGATGATGAGTAAAATTTATGGTTATATGAGACCAAACAGTAGTCGCACCTAGTGATGGTCTACCATCGCAGAATATATAGCACTGCATTAAAGTAATTTTGGCCAAAATGGTGGTTACGGCAAATGAACCATAGCCAACTAATTGGACGCCTAGGCCTTTCGTCAAACGCCGGTATTAAATTAAATGGCTAAAGAACAACTTGCCATATCGTGGACCGCAAGGTTTTAAATCCCCTGTAACGAAAGTACAAAAACACAACATAGAAAAATCCTTACTATGTTTGAGGATGTTATGTTATATGATATATTTCTAATACTTATTTAATTTTACTTATAATTGCGCAAAAGCAAGAGATAATCATAACATTTACTGTTTACGCTACTAGCGCCATATTTTTGCGCTGCAGTGGAGAAAAGCAGAACTAAAATTCAATCACTCGGCTGAGGCTAACTTAAATACGCCAAATTATTAAACGTTTTTAGTTCAAATAACTATCGGCCTAGGCACACAGTTGGATACCGGTGTCTAACGAACGGCCTAGGCATCCAATTGGATAGCTAATTTAACCAGATGGCTGCGACATATATAAACACTAGATAACGAAAACATAGTTGCTTTCACTTTTCACACACTTGCTGAGACGGGGTCCTTTTGACCACACAATGTTACATTTGTTGTTATGGATTTTTGGTGTGTAATGATAAGTGTAATTTTTGTGTCTGTCAATAAATATTTTTCTTTCTTTCTTCTTTCTTTCTTTCTTCACGGGATCTATCAGTTAAAAACGCTTATAGCGAAATTATTTTTACTATTGAAGTTAACATGTGGTTAACTCGTCATGAATCAATTGTTAAATATGAACTAACAACGAGGATAGGAGAACAATTAAAAAATACCCTATTATACTATAATATAAGTTTTTCTTGGTTAATTAAGAGACTACACAACAATTACTAGGGAATCCTGAACAATCACAAAACCGGAGTGTTTTCATGTAATTCCCAAGTGGAATCGTTTATTTCTTGTCGCTATTTAAGATTGCACATCCGTTTTGTTTATAGATTATGACATGGTTTATTGTTAATAAACGCAACTAACTCCGTTATTACCTGTTAATTGGTTACATAAAGTTTTCCCGATACTGGGGAAGACACAATGGCGAGGCGTCTAATGAAATGACGGATGTCGGCCAATTTGTGGATTGTTCCTACTCATCAGTACATACCTTGAGCAATAATCACACTTTTTCAGTTTAATTAAACAAATAGCTAAACGCCACGTGTTGTTTACACGGAGTGGATTGAGACGTCATGAGATGGATAATTTTTTGCCTTTCTGTTCCTATTCTGGGCAGTAAATACATTAGAAATTCTTGAAAATTAAGCTTTTGACTCTTGTTTGACATATAGATAAGTCAAATTTAATAATTTTCTAGTAATATGTTGTAAATTTTTTCGAATAGACTTTCAGCTGTTGACCGCGGATAACCTTCACAGGTTCACCAGACAAGTGGCGATTTGGCGAGCGCAGATGGCTCTTAGCGGAGTGAATATGGCTTACTGTTCACCAAACATACTAATACATAATATAGCTTATAAGACTGACTTGATTTTATTTATATTATTTTCAATGTAACAAAGTGTACAGGACGAACAAGACGCTCACCTGATGGTAAGTGATACGCCTGACCATAACAGAGCGGCATTGAAAGAGATCAACAACCGATAGACAGTTAATAATTCTCCATCGATACCGCACTGCGCTCGTCACCCGCGACAACGGATGTTAGGTCTCTCATACCCGGTAATTTTACTAGCTAAAACTATGTCTGAAAACATCAACAAAAAAGCATGTTTATTTTATCCTAACAAAAAATATCCACACAGTTTTTTAAGCAGCAACCTCACCATCACGAACAATTTACACAGAATCGTGTTACATTAAATAGAAGCATCGTGATGGCTGTTCCGAAAACCAATCAACTCATAATGCCGTTCAAATTGCCAAAGGCGAATGAAGTAATGCACTACCGGCGCGCGTCTCACGCTCGTCCCGTATCGCATAATGAGTTGAAAAATTTGCCTCCGCGATCAATTTGCGCCCATTACGCCGGGGTCAAAGTGCGACGCCTGACGCTCCTAATATCTACGCCTTTGCGACTTGACGCACAACTTAAAATCGCTCATAACGTATTCCGTTCAAGATTCAAATTCAATTGGCAGTCAAGTTACAGTTTATAAGAGATGATTCAAGGCAATTAAGATCAATTTGAGCGTAAAGAGTAGGAGAGTAAGGTTGGAATTGGTCCGTCCAGCGGCGTTTCTTTGAGTGTGGCGGTACAAGGCGAATTCGGCGGCGCCTGGCATAAGTATGCTAATTCAGGCAATTGGGAGCGCAGGCGCATACTGATGGCAAGCAAGGGCGCCGCCAGGGTCACACGCGATCCTTGATATACACGGCGGCGATCGGTAGGTACGGATGAATACAGATTAAGGCCTGTATTCTAGAACGAGACTCAACATTGATGTTTACTTAAATTGAGTTAGGGATAGCGTCATATAGGATAAATATATCTTTCTACCTCTATTTAAGTAAATATCAATGCTTGAGTCTCATTCTAGAAATTTATTATTATTATTTATTTATTATTATTTGTAGTCTCTGTTAGGAGTTCACGGTTCATAGACCGGTCCTTTGAAGCTTGCGTGGGGACATTGTCCAACACGTAGAGGCTTTGTGAGACAGAATAATGAGTTGTGATGTGTACACCGAGCGGCCGCTCGCTCTGCCTGCACTATGGAAGTACACACAGAGCGAGCACCCGCTTGGTGCAAGGACTATTGCAAATATGGAAAGAAAAAATAAATTAGGGCTATGGATAGGTAATTGCTGGTCTAGTTTCTGGGCTATTGATTGAGACAGCGGGCGCCTGCCAAATCAAATGTCTCAATCTTGAAAATTAAGGCAGACGGTGACTTGCCACCCGCTAGATGGGCATCCACTATGCGGCGTAATGCCTGGGACGCAACACCGGTGCAGGCGGCTAGGGGTGTCGAGAGGTGTACACCGCTTTCTGCGCAGACAAACTGCACCAACTCGCGACTTATGCATCTTTCACTTCCACCCTCAAGCATGTAGCTCTTGCAACCCCACTCTGGACAGCCAATGAAGGCAAGCCAGAGGTGAGAGTCCCGACCTTGGGTGGGCACTCCGGGAGCCGGAGACGGTGAGTGTGCACTCTCGGGGGCCGTCGGGTCAGTGGAGGTGATGGGAATATTAGTTTCGTCGAAACAGCCAAGCCACACCTTTGGCACAAACTCCTTATTTTTTTTGTAATAATAACCTATTACTGAAACGGAGAATTTGTTAAAGTTAGGGTCGGTAGAGTTAGGCCGTGTAGTTTCAGTTCAGAAGCTTGTTTCTACATGAGATCTGATATCTTTTTCACATCGCAAACCTTATGTGGTCGGCTTGGCAGCATTTAACATGAAATGTTTTGTGGGATACTATATTCTATTCTGATACTAACCCTTGTCACAATGCGTTACTTTTTCTCTCTCTCTCTTGATATTTCCTATCACTAGGATTAGACTTACTTGTAATTGGTAAGCGTGGTCTTGATAAATTTCGGTTATTAAACCACGCTTACCAAATACAGCTGGTTTAGCGGCTTTCCAACATAACAATAGAATAAGAAAGAAGAAAGAAAGAAGAAGAAATATTACATCCAAAATACCTATTCGATTTTACGTGAGAACAACAAATATTTATTTCTCATTCTTAGAATCAAAATGTTACCGTTAATCAACCACAACGACAATCATTTGAATGTGATTCATTATCATTAATCTACACACAGAAATGACTCCAATTACACCAATCTAGCCAATCAGCGTGACCGCAAGATTAAAGATTCCATGCGAACAACAATACAATATCAAGGTCTTTCATTTAAATAATTCAATATTCACCGACCATTCACACAGCGCCATCAAGTCCTAATTAAGGAGTTTGTACTATGGTTATATACTAAACAAGTAAAACACATACTTGTTCTTTCTTTGATAAAATCATCTCCATTATTCCCGCGGAGCATAGCCATGGGGAGATTATAGGCCGTAGGCCACCACGCGGACCCAATGCTACTACTATCCTAAGAACTTTCATCATCAACAACTCTTTATACATACCCACCGAGGGGCAAGTCCTACCCGTAACCACCTGGCCCACGTGGCCTTAGTCGTCCACGTGGGCCCAGTGAGGATTGGCTGACTTTACGCACAACCTTTAAATCTCTTCGCAGGCGTGCGCAGGTTCCCTTGCGATGTTTTCCTTCACTGTAAGAGCGTCAGATTAACCTGCATAGATTCCAAAATATGAAAATACTTTGGGACGTGGCGAGGTTTGAACCTGCACCCTCTAGATCGCAAGGCAACAGTCCATTGAGCCACCGACGCTAATACATATATGTGTATTTAAAATAAGAAGACAAGTGTGTCTATCCGTTGTTTAGTAATCATACCACAAGCTTCACGCCTAACTTGGGCTAGATGGTGCTGTGTGAATGTCAGTGGATATTTATTTATTATTATTATATAGGCTAATGAATAACCTCCAAGACTCGGGCAGCATCCAATTCTTAAGATTAAAAAGGCACAGTCTTCCAACATTACCAGATTCACCAACTGAAATGGAGATCATACTATTAATGATCACTCAGCTGATTTTAACATTGTCAAGAAAGGACAAATTATTGGCTTATTGTGAATGCACAGATTGCCATGTTACAGAAAAAAAATGTATTATATAGGCTACTGTTGGAGTTTAGCTACTAAATTCATGAGTAAAGAAATACACGTCTTCATTATGAAGATTATATCAGTACATTAAATTAATAAGTACCTAAAAGCGAGGAACCTACTTGTAATGCAAACGTATGTGTCCACACGAACCTTAGGCAATTTCAATGAACGTCAAATTACAGACAATCAATGATGGTTAATATTCGCATTTAGTCAAAGTCGAAGCAGCAATAATTGTTTCCATTCGAAGGCGCAGTGCTAACATCAATAGCTTTCTATGACCAGTATAAGCTGATCTCTCATTTGCACTGCAGTCTGCGCACCAAGAGATCGCCTAGATAGCTACAGCTTTGTAATGTTAAACGACTCTACCATCATAATTCAATAATAAAGCCAATCGTACATGATATAGAATTTACATAAATATGTGAAGAGGGTGCAGTTTGTTTGTAAAATAAATAAATTATTAAAGTGTGCTCGATTAACATAAAGGGAACATAAACCTACACTCAGATCGCGAACAGGACTCATAAAAATCGTGCAACGAAAACCGGCAGTAATGCATGCTGCACTCATAAAAACGGCCCGCTTATAGAAAATGTATTCGCGAATTACGAAAACGTATCGTATAATAAGCTGGCCATTATCAGCGACATGCCATTCAAAGTAATCCATCCCTTTTTTGTCACCGTCGCGGGGAACTAGTCTAACCCGATCCAAATGGGAATGCAAAACGACAGCGCTTTCTTGCATTCCGCTAGCATTGTACCGTTAAATTTGAATGTGTCCGTGCGGTGTGCGCGTGTGTGCGTGCGCGGCTGTGCGCGTGCGCGTCGCGCGGACTGATGGCCGACAGCTGACGTCGGCGCCGCAAAGGACCAGGGACGCGCAATCCGCGCTCACGATATATAACCTTCCTACGAATGGAAGAATCCTACATGCGCTTAATTATTCTGCATCAAAGCTATCTGAAAGCGCCCGCGCGATTGATGTGAGAATTAAACTAGAACCATCATTACCCTATTATATCATGTAAAAAATATTCATTTAAATGGCACTCTCCAGCAAATAAGGAGCGGCGGTAAAGTTGACACGCTCATTGCTGTGTAATTGCTGCAATACTGTCACTGTAATGATAATGCCCTTCCCATTCGTTTCAAGTGCAGGCAAACTATCCTAATGTACACTAATAATATGTCATCAAAATAAATGAAACTTTCGACGACTTTTATACGAAGTGTATTACATACCACATTAAACATCTTGTTTTTGCAGAATACGTTTTGTCACGATAAACTTATTCGACTCTTGAAGATTTGGTTTGAATCCGTTGTTAAGCACATCCCTTTATTGTAAAAGTTTAAATAACAATGAGCTAGAACTCATCGAGAGTTCATCGAGTAAAAATGTCATGGATCGACTTGTTATTGAACTTCGAAAAGTTAACTAAATGTAGAGTCTTCGTTGGTTGACTACGTCGAGGGAGCATTTGGGAATATGTGTCGTTTTTCATAAGCAAGTGATATCAGAGATCATCAGAGGCTTCCACTCCGTAATAATTACACTTATGGACCATCTTAACTTAAAAGACCATCGCAAAACTGGTTGTTAAAGATCGCTCAGCGTGCTAACTTTGGAGTTCAATTGCTATTAGAGCTAAACCAAAATAAAGTTAAAGTGCCAAAAAGCAGAATCGTATGCAGCTTGATTCCCCTCTTTTCAACCTATCAGCGTCGACTGGATATTTGTCAACCCCATTTTATACCAGATATCTCTGTCATCCAACATCGTCTGCCCATCAAGCCGAAGGGCTAGGTGATACCTATTTCGGACAAACGTAGCGAGGGACGCCAGCGGTAGGAACTGACGTCTCGTAACAGATTGTTGGCAGAGGATGAATGCAGGCTGCTCAAAACGATGACGATGGATGCTAATTAAGCAGAAAGAACAGAAGCTGATACAGAGTTACTTGACGGACACACCATAAAATTTTAGTAACCAGTTAAGTAGAAATCTATAGTAAAAGGTCGAGGGTATGAATTTTCGAATGGAATCACACAGCAGTCAACATCTTATATCATATACGACTAAGTTTCCCGTAATCATTAAATTGTATTATTCTATTTTATGCAGAAATAGTTTTATAATCTAATTTAAAAAGCTCTTAACGCATTTTATATGTCCTCTGGTATTACAAACATACATGAGCGGCGCTAACATTAACCATCAGGTGAGCTGTCTTCTCATTTGCCCCTTTTGAAAAAAAGAGATCTATTTAAATTACTATCCTATATTTCAAATGTGGAAACCCTGACACAAGGCTCATTAGACATTCGCAGGTCGCAGCGAGATGTTCTGTATGCGAGATGCGGGGGTTCGGAATATACTCAGATCTCTTGCGGTGGAGTCAAAGCAGCCGACAGTGGGGTCTCGCACCGCACACTTACCCTAATGTGTATCGAAACCATACGTTAATAGTATAATCGATACAACACTAGCCGGCTTGGAATATCGATACCAACCGCTGGCTACAACAATGTGTGAAACATAATGCATAACACTTGGTTCAGCGAAAAGATTGTCATTTTAAAAAATAAGAACATGTCGCATAGTATACAAGTATTTCATGTATCATCCATCATACTTTCGCCTCAGAAATTTTAGAATAAATTACCTTTACGAGTTAGCTGTTTTGTTCGCAACCAACGTAATGGAATGTTATGTAAAATGAAAACATCAAAAGCTCATCGATTTATAGCCATAAGATAACTAGCGTAAACACATTAGTCACACGGCTCGGCGGCGGAGCGCTCCTAGAGGTTGGGGGGTTCTGAGAATCTGCGCGTGCGCATACTGACAGTAATAAATCGCAATTGAGAATTTGGATATACGTAGGCGTGCTGTGGACGTAACGTGTTGCGTTTCTGATTGTGGTATTAATATAAAAGAACAAAAATTGTAAGTGAAAATGGAGGCCGAAACGGTGTTAACACTGAGTAAAAGAGACCTAAGATACCTATAGTATATTGAATGACGGGCAGGACGGAGCTTTGGGCTGAGAGCCATCTACACTCGTCCGGTGAAGCTGTGAAGAAACAGCGATAAGCCATTCCGAAAAAAGAACAGGTCAGAGTTCAGGGGCAAATAAATGATTTCAATTAAATATAATTTGACATTTATAACCTGATACGTATTTTTAATGTCTTAATTTTATTGGCCTTTACTATTATCACTTAAATTTTACAAGTTCTTTTCATGTTCTTTCTCGTCATCAGTCCTGGATTAACCCTTAAGCAAATTAAGCACTAGCTTAGGGCCCCACGTCTAGGGGGGCCCCCGACGAAGCACAAAAAAAATGAACCGAAGGTTTACTGGGAAATCATCATCAGTGAATGCCCGAAAAAGCCGCAAGGTGCATTTTTTTTTGTAAATAATTAAATATAGGTACTTTAGTTTTTGTTTTTGTGGCACCTACTCCACTTCCAAGGTACGTTTAATATATTTTCATCTTATTTTACAAAAATACTAATATTTTTCAATAGTAACCTATGCGCGCACTGCGATTATGTTCGGTGAAAAATAATTTCATGCAAAATCGACTTGCGTTTTTTTCGCAGTGCGTGGATTCGAATTTAAATTCAAATTCAAATTATTTATTTGTGTCACATAGGTACAGAGGTAAGGTGGAACATGAGTTAAAGTGTTCTCTATGTTTGGCCAGAGATGGCATACAAATGTTCTTAAAATAAATTTAAATCAAATCAAAATCGGATCAAATACAATAAATACAAAACTACATTTAAAATTATTCTAATCATTATAACATAATACAATAGAAATTAAAGTATATAAGTATATCGAGTATGTTACTCTTGTTTTTTTTAATCGCGTAGGTTTTTTTAAAGACAAATTCTTGTTCTTTTTCTTAGCGAGTGGACTGACCACACACAAGTCCCTGTTTCAGAGTTTTGAAACCGCTTCACGACCTTTGACGCGGTTTTTGATTAACGGACAATTCGAAGGCGGCCGGGACCGACGGCTAAACTTGCCCTCCGAAGCACGGAATCGTCTTTCTTTTAGGAGAAACAGGTGATATAGCCTGCAATGTCCTAACCTAACTGACAAAACTAACACTCACAAAGTGAAAAATCATTACCTATGTTGTCAACTACTGCGCTATGCTACTAATTCCTGTTGACATACTGACAGGGGGGCCCCACAAGTGTGGATTGCTTAGGGCCCCGAGTAGTCTTAATCCGGCACTGCTCATCATATCAGTGTTTGCTATATATTTTTATGTGTTGCATGATGACGTGTTGGAAAACTGTAAGTCAGTATGAGAATTGATGTAATAATAAATAAATAACTAGTTATTGGAATCCTTCAACACTGCATTTGTTCTGGGTACCATTTACCATCACATTTGACCCGTTCAAAACATATTTATTTGGGTTGCGCAACGTAACATTTATGTATTCCTTTAGTTTGCATCGCGCGAACTTTTTATTTAGTCTGAAGCTCGAGAATCTCTATAAATCTCTAGGGATATTTATTTATTTGTAAAGATAGGTTGTTTAATACTTGCAGAACGTAATTTAAATTAGACAATTGACGTTAATGTAATAGCTTATTCTGTGTTATTTTATTCGTCATCATCATCAGCTCATTAAACGTCCCCACCGAGGGGCATGAGCCTACCCGTATAGGGTGTATAGGCCTTAGTCGTCCACGCGGGCCCAGTGCATCTGAATCTCTTCGCAGGCGTGCGCAGGTTTCCTCACGTTGTTTTCCTTCACCGTAAGAGCGTCGGATAAAGTACATGTTTTTTTCGAAAATTCGATAACATTGGTACGTGGCAGGATTTGAACCTCAGCCCTCAGGTAGGAGGGCGACAGTCCACACCATTGAGCCACCGACGCTCATTGTACTATTATTCTTTAGTGTTGTTTTCTTACCGCTTTCCTTTATTAAAGACTTATTATTAGCATTGCATTTATACTTTATTTGTATTTATTTGATATTTAAGCTGATAGTTTTCTTAAAATAAAAACTTCATAAACAATGATGTTCGAATTAAAAATATATTTTGCTGCATTTCCAAACGTAGCAGTTACGCCCTGGCGTGGAGCAAGCATGCGAGAGTTTAATTACTCCCAATACTAATGAAAGCCATAGTTTACACGCGCGGTACGACTGCGCGCACGCACCACGCTTTTTGCACACCCTACGATTTCGACGATGCTTTGTGCACTTCGCGGGTATTTTTCTTTTATGAAATAAGAAAAAATCCTAAAGAGTATATATTTGTACAAGTCAAGTAACCAGTTAATTATAACAGAGAAAGAGAACACGGAAGGAGACTGTGTAGTATTGGTGTGACCTTATGCAGGTCTCATTCTAGTTTATAATCTACAGACAGGATATGAAGGGGGGATATATTTTATTTGAATTATCAGCTTATTCATTATTGTTTAACAAAGTGACTCTAAGGATTTTTTTTTTTATAGTATAGGGGGCAAACGAGCAGACAGATCACCTGATGGAAAGTGAATACTGCCGCCCATGGACATTTGCAACACCAAAGGTACTACAAGATGCGTTGCCGGCCTTTTAAGAAAGAGTACGCTCTTTTCTTGAAGGTTTGCAGGTCGAATCTGTCCGGAAAAACCGCATGCGGCAACTCATTCCACAATTTTGTGGTGCGGGGCAGAAAGTTTCTGTTAAAACGCACTGTAGTGCTTTGCCAACTGTCAAGGTGGTGGTGGTGGTAGAGTTGCCGCGTAGATCTATGGCGGAAAGAGGCGGCAGGGATCAGACCGAACAGTTCCCCGGAGCACTCCCCATGGTATATGCGATAGAGAATGCATAATGAAGCTACATCTCTACGCAGCGCCAAGGAGTCAAGCCTAGCCGAAACATCACGGCAATCGACAACTCGAGTCGCTCTTCGCTGAATGCGGTCTAGAGGAAGAAGCTGGTACTGGGGAGCCCCTGCCCAAAGATGAGAACAGTATTCCATTAGAGGCCGAACCTAAATTCCTTAGAACGTTAAAAATATTGTTACTTACTCAATTGCATAATTAAACGAAACAGCCCACAATATTTTAAAATTCTATCCTTTAATGCTTTCGAATATATCACCTACTTATAGATCGCTTAATACAGTAGGTCAACTTTCGGTAACTGTTTCAACTCATCATCATCATCAGCTCATTAAACGTCCCCACCGAGGGGCACGAGCCTACCCGTATAGGGTGATTAGGCCTTAGTCGTCCACGCGGGCCCAGTGCGGACTGGACGACTTCACACACAACCTTCGAATCTCTTCGCAGGCGTGTATGAAGGTTTCCTCACGATGTTTTCCTTCACCGTAAGGGCGTCGGATAACGTACATATATTTTTCGAAAATTCAAAAATACATTGGTACGTGTCGGGATTTGAACCTCAGCCCTCCCGGTAGGCAGGCGACAGTCCACACCAAACAGCCACCGACACTCTCACTGTTTCAACTCAAGACTAATTAATTGAGAATATGACTACATATTTTTTAAAATATTCTGGTAATAAAAAACGGAAGAGCTGTTAAACAACAGAAATTTATTAACATAGTAAACTTAATATTATATTACTTTTGCTCGATTTTGACCTTATTTCATTCTTGACAACCACCTTATTTGCTTCCGCACATTTTGATAATGGTTAAATTCCCACATGTCCCCTTTTTCCCTTAGCAACCGGGAGCAATAAAGTTCGTTTTTGATGTGTAAGGTGAGCGAGGCGTTGCATAAACATGTTAATCTAACAGCAGGGCTCCGCTGCGGCCCCCGGCGGCGCCTTCGCCCCGACGGCAATATGCTAACAATCGGTGCACGGCCGCCCGGCGAGCGGTCTACTAACAACTACCATTTCATGTTTTGTTTTTGGTACTCGATGTCCTTAATGGTGCTATTCAATGCTTTGGAAAATTTAACGCAAAACATTATAGCGCTGTTAGTAAGTTTACCTTTGGTTCTTGTAAAAAAGTACTTTTTTGTCATTTCTAATCAAATCAGTCGCAAAATTCTAAGTCTTTTCAGCCGACAGACAAGCAAGTTAAAATGGTCAGTTAACATTTCACTCATATGGTTCCCAAAGGATTATATATACCCATATAATAATAATTTAGGACATACGTTAAATTTCCTGCGCTTGGAGCGCAGTGCCCATAGACCCTCAACCACAGAACGTAACTTTTATATGTTTTAGTACTTATCTGCTTATTTTTATTACTAATAAGTTTTATTATCACAAATATGAATGAATTGGAAAGAATTACTTAGAGGTAAGTATTGGTGTGTGGTAACTGGTTTACTTAAATAACATGTAACTACCTTGACCAAAGTTTCAAACTTAGCTGGCAGAACAAGATTGGATGCTGTCTGATGGGTAAAGGTGGGTAAAGGCAGCTTCAAACCAGAATATTTCGTGTTAAATTTGGGAGATTCAAAGCATGGTTAAATGTTATACTGGCTGAAAGCTGTTGATTCAAAATATTAAGTATAAACCTGAAGAATCTACATAAAATCCAAAGAAAAACACCCAAAACAGTTTGTACCAAGTTAATATGAACCATAAATCTCTTACGATACATTGGGTAATTTTCCTAGTCCGCTGTAAAATAGCGTAAGAAGTTCTAATAAAAGATAATGTATGTCCGGTTATTATCAAAGGCGAGCGGCGCGTCCGGGCCGTTTACGGCTTACGTCCCGCCTGCAGTTTTATGTGCAGCAACTAAACGATGTATCGCTGGCAATCCTTAACACCAGAACAGGCCAGCATTTTATTAATATTCTTCAAGATTAATCTTGATGTGTTTATAAGATTTTATAGATCGTAATTTTACAGAGTGTCCGTGGCTCATTGGTAACAGTCCACACCAATTTTCCGATCTGGTGCAGTTAAAATCCCGCCAAATACCAATATCTTTTCGAATTTTCGAAATTCAATGTACATTTATCTGAAGTTCTTACGATGAAGGAAAACATTGTGAGGAAACCTGCGCACGCCTGCGAAGAGATTCAAAGGTTGTGAAGTCGGCCAATTCGCAAAGGGCCCGCGGAGACGTTTTAGGCCTATACACCCGCGTAAGGGTAGGCTTATGTCCCCACATTATAATGAGCTGATGATGTTTTTTTTTCACGGTTAGATGCTTAAATAGAATCAATCATTAATATATTACAGTCACAAAAAGTCCAAACTACAATAAGACCATCCCTATTCCACAATGACTGCAATCATCAAAGGAAAGCGCAAGCCGGAAAGTTGGTTCAGTGCACGTTGATATATCGCTATATCGCCAAAAGCTAGATAGTTAATACAAGTCAGACACAAGTAAGATACGTATTTTTAATCTTTACATAAACTTTTAATTACCGATATGGACCGACGACTTGAGAAAGTTGGAGGAGGCGCTGGTGGAGGCTGGATGGGAAAAGCGGAGGACCGGGATATCTACGATAGGTTGAAGAGAGTTACTGATATACTTGCATAATAGAACTGCAAATTTAAATCGAACCTTAATTAATAGAGCCTGCCAACTGACCTATTTTTTTTATTTTACAAAATTTTAACATTGATTATACATAAAATTAAAAAATTGTACTAATATACTATCAAAAACATATTGAAGAATCGTTGAAGATTTTAATATAACGTTATACCGATTCCATGGATTCTGCACACGGTATCCTAAAGTAAGCAAATAGTATCGATTGGAACAGAAGTTGACCCCTCATTTTAGTAGTTTTGGTACACAATAGCGACATCGAGTCGGCCGGACACGCGGAGAATGTCTGATCGAATACGTAATAAGCGAGCTATGTCGTGAATGTCAAGTCGCCGAAGAATGGCCACGTCAGAGCTGGGGCTCGCAGCAATCGTGGAGCTGCGCAAGAAATCACGGCCTGACACACCGTGACGGAAACTGCGAGATTATTGCTAAACTTGACAAAATGCTACATAAGGTACGATGGTAAATGAAACTTGGACTTTTTGATACCGAAATTATTGAATAAGGTAAATAAATATTTAAATATATTTTAATACAGAGACAATAACATAATAAATCTGTGTTATATATTCTTGATAATATAAATATCTAGTGACATTTACACAGGGCCATCTAGTCCCAAACTAAGCATTTAGCCTGTAATATGGATACTTAACAACGGATAAACATTACTTATACACATATATTGTAAATACATACATATTATACATAGAAAACAGACATGTTCATGCACACAAATGATTTTACTGCCTGGGGATCGAACCTGGAACCCTTGCTGTAGTAACTGACGTCTCAACGATTACATCAAATGGGTCGTCAAAATATTGATACGTAAGTAGGTACCTATAGATATTGATAAGTAATAGGTAATTCTGACCACTCGCCTGACACGAAAACTAGACGAAAATCAGCCCAAAGAACAGGCGGGATTAAGGAAAGGCTTCGGAACGATAGATCATATCTTTACACTCCGACAGGCTATCCAAAAATCTGAAGAATATAACAGGCCTCTATACCTAGCCTATGTCGATTATGAAAAAGCGTTTGACTCAATTGAACACTGGGCAGTAACCCAGTCGCTCCATCGATGCCACATAGACAACCGGTATATACAGATCCTGAAAAACCTGTATAAGTCGGCGAAAATGACCGTGCAGCTAAAAATACCAACAGATCCCATACCAGGTGGTAGACTCGATACTGAGTCGTCTAGGTAGGTACCACCGCAGTGCTAGATATCATCCCGTGAAACAGGAGTGTTATGCACTTTTGTGTTTCGGGATGAGGGCACTGTAGCTAGTGAAATTACGGGTATGGGAGACCTAGCATCTGTTGTCTCGGGTGGCGGGCGCAGTGCGGCGTTGATGGGGGATAGTAGCTGTCTATCAGTTGTTGGTCTCCTTAAATGCCGCTCTGTCATGGTCTGGCGTGTCACTTTGCCATCGGTGAGCGTCCGACCGTCCTGTACACTTATAACATAAAAAAAAAAAAAAAAAAAAAAAAAACCAGTTGAGAAGGGAGTCCGCCAAGGAGATGTGATATCTCCTAAGCTGTTCACTAATGCTATGGAGGATATATTCAAGACACTTGACTGGAATGGCAAGGGACTAAATGTGGATGGTGTGAACTTAAATCACCTGCGCTACGCGGATGGTATAGTTTTAATTGCTGAATCTCCAGAAGACCTGCAACTCATGCTGGAGCAGCTATATCACGCGTCTTTACGGACAGGCCTAAAAATGAATATGGACAAAACGAAGGTCCATCCAAGGCAGGGCAGGTATTCCATGATGGCAGAGATTGAGTGAAGAATGCAGCTGGGATGGGCAGCCTTTGGAAAGTTGAAAAACGTACTCAAATCCAAAATCCCCCAATCGCTGAAAAGCAAATTTTTCAATCAGTGCGTGCTCCCGGCCATGACGTACGCTTGTGAGACGTGGACTCTGAGTGCTGGAATGATCCACAAGCTTAAGGTAGCGCAGCGAAACATGGAGCGCACCATGCTTGGTATAATTATTCGCGATCGGATTCGGAACGAGCTTATCCGACAACGTACCTGTCGACGTGGTTTACCGAGTTGCCAAGTTGAAGTGGGCTTGGGCTGGACATATGTGCCGAAGATATGACGAGCGATGGAGTAAGCGAGTTAAGTGGTGTTGGATTGGACACCCCGCATAGCCAGCAGAAGAAGGCAGACCACCGGCCCGATGGTCCGATGATGTCAGGGAGATCCTGGGCCCAGTTTGGAGAAGGGTGACGGACAACCGTTCCCAGTGGAGGAAAGTTGGAGAGGCATATGCCCAACGGTGGGCGAACACACGCTGAGGAAGATGAATTAGGTACCTATATTAACTATTCTGGTTCTGGTTTCTACGCATTATAAACAGATATGGAACTAAACTAAAGCCGGAAAATTTACAAATTGAGATCATGTACCACACCTTAAACAATATCAAGGTAAACAACCTGACGAAACCTTTAAAAACTTTTACATGTTTTAATATGTAGTGACAACTATTGTAAAACGTAACCTGTGAAGTAACACACTTAATAAAATATTAACTTTACTGTCAAATAATAATTTTCTTGTTTACTATAAACTCTGCCTTATTGTAAGCCCAAGATACTTATATATATTTTGTCATTGGTTAAATATTTTAGGTGCCCGAATATCTAGCAAGAAATGAGATCTAAGTCGAGCAAGTACGCGAGGAGGCAATTTATCAGTCCCCCATTTTTTATGTTTTGCAAAGTTTTTCCACGTCTTGTTTTTTGCCACTGTGATTTTAACCCTCTTACAGCCAGGGACGCCTTAAAGCGTCACAAACAATAGATTATTCATTGTATATGGATTCCTAGCGGTCAATAGGTTAAACAACAATTATAAATAATGCAACTTCAGGTGATGTTTGATAATTATTAGATAACCATTAGTTGCAACCAAATCTGTTTATTTTTATACGGACCTTACGTTAAATCATCCATATATTCAGAACGTAAAAATTAACACCATTTAACTTGAATAGCAAAATTCAACAAGTCTTGATTGACATAGGTATGTTACAGTACAGCTTTTTTCGGTTTACTTTTGCGCACATTCATTTAGATACCTTTTTATGTACATAAATGTAACGAATTACTCCGGTTAATGTTTTATGTATTCTTTATCGAGGCTTTGGTTTTTTCCGCATGTTCTGTGCGAGTTTTTGCGCCGGGCCAGGGGTGGACAGTCCATTAAAGCTGAAAAACACTTGAAATTCAGCGGCTCATACAATAAACATCGCCGGACGGCTTTTTTCCTAAAGCGGAGGCTTGCTGTTTTTTAGCTGAGTTTGTTCTACCACGTTTTTGTCGTACACCCACCGCCTCTAGATGGCATTCGGTTAATGGTCTTGGACTTTACAGTTATAATATATGACTTGGTAACATATATATAATATGTAACAACAAAACAATATAACAACTATTGTTTTCATAGAAATCATATGAGTATAGAAACCTATAGTTATAAGTGTTAAATATGCAACCTTTTTTGATGACAAGGATGTCAAAAAAGGTTGAGATAAAGAATACTCGACTTATGCAGCGAAACAACTCTTGGTAAAATAAAATAATATATTATAAGAAGAAAACACGTCTGCCATTTACAATAGTGAAAGAGAAAAAAACATAAAACAATTAATAATATTTGACATGACTTGTAAGAAATGAGGTTGCATATTAACCAATAAGGGTACTTTTATGATAAAAAACTTTTAAAATTCTCATTAGCATAGTCCTCTTGAGATGGAACAGTACTAAAGCAAACAGCATTAACAAATATAAACCATTGTAGATACTGCCATCGCATCTGCGTATTTCGTGCGAAAGAAATATATTTGTGTATACGCTCCCATGGCCCCCGCAGGATCCTTATTATTCTGCGCATAAAGCGGGGAATATTTTAGCGAGGACGGCCGTCGTCGGGGGATTTTGAGCCAGAAAAAATTGATGCGGCTTAACTCGCGCGTGTTTTTAACTCGGACTGAGCGCATGGCATGTTTTATGGGAGGTTAAGTCCCGGGGGTTCGCTGAACATTGACTAAAAATTGTTGTGACACGTGCTTTACATTGCATCGTTGTATTGTTAGATCATTACCTACAATAAGGCACTTATTCATCATCATCACATCAGCTCATTAAACGTCTACACCCACGAGCCTACCCGTATAGAGTGTTTAAGCTTTGACCGATTTTAAGCAAAACCTTTGAATTTCTACGCAGGCGTGCGCAGGTTTCCTCACGATGTTTTCCTTCACCGTAAGGGCGAACATATAATTTCGGAAATTCGAAAAGAAGTTAGTACGTGGCGTTATTTGAACCTGCACCCTCCAGATCGGAAGGCAGCAGTCCACACCACTGAGCCAACGACGCTCTCAAAACCCCAATAAAATATGAAAACCATTAACGACTATGACAGTGGCAGTACAACGATCAAAATGATGGCAATTACTATCTAACCTCCTTTCAATTTGAAAACAGATCTGCATTTTGGTGAATTCGCCTTGAAATCTATTCCCATTTTCGCTTTAACAAATCCCAGTTTCACGGACTTTTTGCTAGCTATTGGCTTTACGTCATGACTCGGCACGATGTAATCAAAGCAGATAATCCATTACCATAAAGTTTCCTTATGAAATTTCCCGCCGAAAGTGCGGCCATGATTAATAATGGCGGCGTGACTGGCGCGGCCGAGCGGAACGCAGCGTTTATCGAGAACTAGTTATATGTGTCATTTCACTTAAGTATCATATTTGACCTATACACGTCGACTTTCTCTCTCTCTTCAACCTATCTCAGCCCACTGCTGGACATAGGTCTCCCCTATTTTGCGCCAGATATCCCGGTCCTCCGCATTTCTCATCCAGCTTTTCTCACGTCGACTTTGTCCGGTCAAAATTAGTTATAAAAAGCATTCGTGTTATAAAGCAACTGAAATCTTTTTATTAAATACTGGGCAGTGCCAACAGCATCCAGGCTATCTATAATAGCGAGTAGGCTGTACTGCCAGCATTTTGCAGTACTCGACTACTTTATAATTTACCCGTATGTACCTACTAAGAATGTTTTAAGTTTTTCTTGTAACTAAAATAGTAATTCTTGTTACTTGAGTAAGAAAATATATAAATCATCGATTAGCTGCAAATGACATTAGGCCATTAAATTAACGATGTAAGTAAAGACTGGCAAACTCTTGTAAATACGATCGTTGAAGTTTATGATAGATCAATTTGAAGAATCATACGTTAACATGCTGAGAGCATTGTGATGTTGCCAAAACTATCTAATGCGATAAAACAAAGCGATGACAAAGGACAGCCATCGATCACTTACGGATAATGCGCCGTCACAACAACCCTTTCACGGCGTTGTTTAGCTTCGATAAATCTTGATCAGTCATTTATCATTACTAGAGTTCATCTACTCCCCAAATGGCAGCTAATGATCATATGATAAGTACAACACGTTAATGCGGACGATAAAGTACTTTGGTGATAAGAGTTCAGCGTTACCTACTTGCCCTGAATCCTGCGTATAGTTCTAAAGTAAAACTAAAATAGTTTTCACTAGAAATGATTCATTAATTCAATCCTTTATGGAATCATGAAAAATCTTAACGTTGAAGTTAAGAACGTACCTTTTACATAAATTCGTCACGGGGGACTGGGACGTCAACCACAATTGGATGACATTTTTAAGGACGCCTTATGGTGAAAGGGAGGCGATGGCATCATCATCAAATACATGGTCCATGGATATATTATTTCTGAGCTACATTTCTATGCTAGAAAGTTACGTATGATCTTTATTTATTTTTTCACAATTAACTTGTACCAGAAGTGTAGGTACAATATATTATTACATATAACATATGCAATTGAATGTGCTAATTTACAAATTAATCATCTCCAAGCGTTTTTGATTATTTAAAACAAAATATTTAACATGTATGTCAATGTTACATTGATAATATATAGATATTGATCTGTTATACTTTACTAGTTTTTGTTCAAGTTTATTAATAATTTTAATTGCTGACGAATCCGTTACATTCGCATTACGAAAGTGCGACAGTAACTCCGAGGGCGCAGGGCGTAAAACAGTCTTTAATACGACAAGGACAATAAAAGTTTAAGTGCGTCCCGCGAGATGGCGCACATTCGCGTGCCTATAATGTTACGCCTTTTATCGCTCAGCCACAGGTATTATTCATAAAACACAGTGTAATTCAAAAGTAATTACAATAAAGTTCACATTTAACAGCAATAGGACGGTTGGCAAAACATGTAAGGTTGGGGTGCTAAATCTGATTATCTTAAAATTATACAATAATTGCAGATCGTACGAGTAATAATAGCTAATTCCTTAGTAAAGATATGAGTTGGTACAGGAATTAGGCCCTGGTTTTTTAATTTATATTTACAGCCTAATTTCTATTTTCAAATTGACAATATTGGGGTATAGATTTGTGTGCGGGAAGCCTTGTGTGTAATCAAAATTCAACTAAATTCATGAAAAAATATTGAGAAATCTTAATCACAGAACCGTCCCGATAGACGTATCGAGTTGAGCAAACAATAAGAGAGGAGCGTATTATGATTCGAGCGTCAGTGGCTTATCGGTGTGGACTTCCGATCTGGAGGTCGCAGGTTCATTTTTTTTTTGTTTTGTTTAATCCCGCCACGTACATATGTGTTCTGAATTTTGAAATTATATGTACGTTTATCCGATGCTCTTACGGTGAAGGAAAACATAGTGAAGGAAACTGCGCACGCCTGCGAAGAAATTCAAAGGTTGTACGTGAAGTCGACCAATTCACACAGGGCCCGCGTGGACGACTAACGCCTTAGGTACACCCTTAAAGGGGCTCGTACCCCTTGGTAGGGACGTATAGTAAGCTGATATAATGATTGACTCGCTTTCCACCTAAAAAAACATTGGCTTAACTTTCAGTTTCGCGGTCGCCATTAAATACTTTAAATAGAATAATGATGCTTTCTTCAGCAGAACAGCACTCTGATGCGCAGGTACCAATTTTATTATTATTGGGGCGATGGGGTAAATAAATGAGAGAAACAAATTTTCAAAAGACACTAGGGTTCATATAATCCGTATTGTTAAATATGTACTACATCCTTACAGTGTTTCTTCCCTATACTGTTATATAGCGTCCACAACCTGTTTTATTAGAAAGGTAACATTCTAGGTCGCAATTATATTTGTGGACATTGGGAAATGACCGATGTCGCATTACAAGAAGGTTTATGTGCCCGCGGGATGTAGTCGTAATAGTAAAATGATCTTAATATCACATAAAACTGTACTTCTGTGGACACTCGGCCTGGACGACATCATATTGCACTCGCACTAAACCTGCGAATTATCCATCTGCCCATCAAACTGCCCAACCGTGTCACATATTTGTATTTTACTGGTGAAACCTACGAGTATGTATAAATACTTGAACCAAGCAAAGCACCTTATTATTTTTATGGTACCAAGTGTAGAGGACGGTCAGACCGCTCACCTGATGGTAAGTGATACGTCTGACCATGACAGAGCGATATTGATTAAAACCAACAATTGTTATCATTCTTCATCAATGCCACACTGCGCTCGACCCCCGAGACAGCAGATGTTAGCTTTCTTTTACCCGGTAATTTTAATGGAAACTAAAAAAACGTCATCATTAATATAAATTAATGTAAGTGTATTTCATAAAAATTTATACAAAAAGTTCAATCACAACGATGTAATAACATGTCTAGTTTTGTAAATCTAATAATTGCTATTACTTTCAAGACAATTGAATTATGATTGTGTCCAGTTTACTCCCTCCTTTGGAAGAGATATACCAAAGATGACCACTACGCTGAAGTCATTTTCATGGTCCCTTTGGAGATGCGGTGTACATTATTGTATTTTGTTTGCGCTCATGTGTCATTTTAAAATATCTCATAATTCTATTGTTAACTAAAAGTTGAAAATTAACCAATACTTCTTATAGTTAAATTTCAAATAGATCACACAAGATATCTTCGCTTTATCGAATAGGCAGAGAGATTGATGAACAATCAGAGTTACAATTGGGTAATTTCCATCCTTAACGATTGCGTTGAGGTGTTATTGACCAAACCTTAATTTTATGAAAGCAGTCCTTATGGGTTGTTCCATAAATCACTTTTGTTTATTTACAATATCTTGTTTTTGAATCCACTGAAACCAATTAATATTAGGCCAATTAATGATAGTAAGCAATGACGTCACAACTCACTAGTCCCATACAATACTTATTGGAAACGTTCCTTTTTGACATTTTGTAGTACGTGAAAGATTATTGGTGTCAAGTACCCAATTCTATTGGCATAATCTGAAACCTCGCTTTTTTCATCCCAAGAGAAATATAGGAGTGACCCATCCAAAATTTTTGACAGTTCCAATCCATAATAGTATTCATAAATAATATAAATGGTAATCATATTCAAAGCTGCATTATTATTCAGTGACCACCTGTCACACGCGCCCGTCAATAGCCATAATAGTGTGGAGAACACGAAATGTGAAATCGTTGAGGGTGGATGCAGTTTAAATCCCTCCACTAACAAGAAAAACATTTTTTTACAGACACTCCCTCTCGTGCTCTTGAATTATGGTACAGGAGCCAGATTATAAATGTAGACATTTTTGCAAATTATCTTCGCACCTATTTTAAATATTAACTTTATTTATTTAGCAGCGATTTGTTGTAATTGATACGTACAAGTACTTCTATTCTAATATAATATTTTTTTCTAACGGTTAAGCTGCATACCAAAAACAAGCAAATAAATAGATTTAGCTGCATATTTATTTGCATTGTTGGGGAAACGAACCGTCTACTTGAGTTCAGGATAGTTACACAAACCAATTCGGAAAGAATGAACTCCACGCATTTTGTAATAAATTATTTGACCGTCTTAAATTAAATCAAAAACGAAAGTCCCTTAGCAGCCCAGATCTAAAAATAAATCAAATTACTAAATGTGCTAAATAAAGTCTTCCTTTCAGGGTTTATTTTCTTAGACACTTTGCTATGTGAATAAATAAAAATATTATTTTCATGAATCCGTTTTCATAATCATCTCCTAGTCTATAAAGAGAATGATCAAATTGCGCAGAACTCCTCTATAAACGAACAAAGGGCGGGGGCGATGTGAAAATTTAAACTAAATCCCCCGTTGCAAACTGCAGTGCTAGGGATAATCTCGTCCGAAACGCTTTGCATTGCTCTTGATCGAAACAACGGTCAAACCAATTTCGTCCTTAACAACATGCCCCAAAACACAGTTCTTAGAAGCACCACGATTAGGGAACGTTACGATTTTGACAATTATTTCTTCTCAATAGTTCTCCTTTGTACGCGTCGGCTTTGCAGCGAGTAATGGTCACTATATTAGCACCATTATTGGGTTCCTATAATAAAGCGTTTCCATTTTTTTCTTTTGCAGCGTGGGAATAAGAATTATTGTTGAAGAGGCTTTCAACGTTTTATGATGGGCGTAGTTGAGGCGTCACGAATTAATCAAAGAAGAAATTACAGTCATTATAAAAATGTGATTGTTGACGCTTTGTGGAAAAAATGCACTCGTCGGGCACGTACTCACGCGGCCGGCCCGTCGTACTCCTCGACAACAGTTGTAAAGTACTTTCATCGTTATTTATTATTGCTCACGTGTTCAAACTATTAATTTTATATTGTTTTTAGGAATATTCATTTCGAAAACCAAAATTAATTACAAGGGATATAAAGGAGCATGTACAAATCTTGTTAAGTTTCAACTACAAATTCACGCTAAAATAAGAAATTTGTAAAAACTAATGTAATTTTATTTGTAAGGGGAATGGTTCACAATAAAGGTATTCGAATATATTATTCTCTTATCTGAAAATAAACTACTTATGAGAATTGTAGTGAATCGCTCATCCCAGTGTGACGACCTGGCGCAGTGGTGTGTAATCTAAACGGGATTGCAGCCAATCTCTTTGATCGTCCACGTCGCCCTCGGCAAGGATTTTTAAGCATGTAAAAATACAAAAGCGTACAACACGCTCCTTTATTCCCAATAGTCGGTAAGGACGCACCTCCGCAAATCGTAATCCTCTTAGAAAACATTCCCAATTTAAAAAGAATTCCACCTCTTATCCCTCGGAGGAGGGCACGCGTAAAAAAATAAAAGGAAAAACTGCGACACGCACCGAGCTATGGAGAGGTGGCTATATAACACGGGTTTTCACTGGCCCTCGACTCGATTCTTTACAGGTCGCTTCTTCCGCCGAGAAAGCATCTATTGAAACTCCACTCAGGCCGTGTTAGCTATCTATTTAGTATAAAAAGGGTCGAGAATTTCTTCAGATCCTTTTTTATCGATGGAGAGAACACCCGCCACCCTGCGCCGACCCACCGCACACGGTGATTCTTTGCTGTACGGTACACACGTTGTACACAAATTACATTGGGCATTTAAAAGCAGTGTCATTGTTTGAATTTAATGGATTCTGCTTTAATGGAAGGTTGTTATAGCAACATCGATATAAGTTTTAGAAGAGGAGTACTCTAGACCTCGTTAGCTTGTTTCTTTATTATAATTTGATGTCTTTAATCAAACATATTTTGTCAAAGTTTACAAATGTTGTTTAAAGTATAGTCCCCACCGGAGCATTTGTCAAGCCTCGGGAGCCGCCGCGAGCATTCGTTCCGACACTCAGCTTCACTTCAAATATTTAAAGGGAGGCTGAATTTGATTTCGAGCCCGGCCTCTCAGCCCGCAATTGGATCACACGAGCGGTTACTACTCGCCCCGTCCTTCATACACGTTATTTCACTAAAATCTACTTATATCACCAAATGTCGTTACGCTGCCCTAAAGTAAACTTTAATTTGCTACGATCAAAATGTAGCATTGAAGTACGAATTCTTTTTCGTAATCTACAGTACATAATATTACTGATCATTATTGGAACTTACTTAAATATTAATGTAGCTACAAAATATAAACGCAACCACTATAACTACAAACATACATTCTTTGCTCTCAAGCATGTCAATGCCCAGCAATCCAGGCATTCCGAGTTGGAGATTATTATGATACGAGCGATACCTCTATTTCATCAAACAATCCCAAAACTGGTTTTACTTCCAATTCGACACGAAAATAGGAATTATAGGTGGAATCCACATAAGACGGAGGCGGCGCGCCTGGGGATCGGTTAACCCACGTTACACGACGCGCCAATCCCGCCGGAGAATTCCGACTTTCCACAAAGAAAATAGCAATCAAAATTTTTTACCGCCACCGCGGCCATACATCAAACCGTTCTAATCCGCGGAAAGAGAGCAGCCTAAACAGTGTTGCCACCTTAGCCCTTTTGTAGCTGGATCTAGCGCTTTTTAGTATGCGTGAACTCCTTTTTTAACGATTTAGCCCGAAGAGGGCAATCTAGGTCTTTTTCATTGTCTTGAAAATATTACCAAATTATGAAGTTTTTGACATGCAACAAGTACTTTTTTGCTATTTCATCGGTCATGATGACGTTTTTTAGACGCTCAAAAAATCGGCTTCATGGCATGAATACTTTAGCATTTTAGAACAGAAAATCTTTTGATGTTAAATCTAGCCTTTTTTAACTTCTCAAAAAGCCCTTTTTCTAAAACTAAGGTGGCAACACTGAACCTAAAATCTGGAGGGATACGCCGCTGTCGAATTGAAAGTCCTACTGGCACGGAGCGTCTTTAATATTTATGACCAGTAAAAAATACGGTTGCCTATGAATATATACAAGAGGTGGGACTCACGATGTAAATATGGCTTACTCCCAACTTTTTTACCGAGGTGTGTTACAATAACACTACTTATTTCGCAGTTCACTTTATGCGTTGTTACTGCAATCATATCAAAACGGCAACAACTCAACATAACTCTCTTTTAGAATTTCCTGTATCGCTTGCATGGTCTAGTAGTCAAGTGGTCTTTTCCGTTGCTAAGGCAAACAAAAATGGATGTCGAATTTTTTAACTATGTTAAAATTTTACTTTTTGCGACATTGTTACCTTCTAAGTTTCTAAATAAAAGGAATAAGGGGATATTTACAGAAGTATAGGCGGGAGAGTGAGTCTAGTTTATATTATTAGCTGAATATACCTAGAGATAATATATAGAGCGTCGGTGGCTCATTGGTGTGGACTGTTGCCTTCCGATCAGGATGTGCAGGTTCAAATCCCGCCACTCCCAATGCATTTTCGAATTATGATAGTACGTTTATCCGACACGGTGGAACACATCGTGTGGAAACCTACGAATAAATTCAAAGGTTGGACGACTAACGCCAATACATTCTATACGGTTAGGCTCGTTCTTCTCGGTGGAGATAAATAATGAGCTGATGATGATAAAGATAATTTTATCACATCGATACCTATGAAAAAGTAATCAACAAAAAGTTTTCAGAATTTATATAGAATAGGTACTGCAGTCCTGTTACACCGCCTCTCTAAGTAACTATATACCATTTTCAAAAGAGTAGGTCCTTCCAAATTGTAATTTTGCATACAGAAATTATCAAATTACGAAGTATTTCCAACAGCTTCAACCTTCGGAAATAGATTCACCGAATTGTGTGATCACAATGATCTAGCGATTGATATATCCCCCGAGCAAGGCAAGGTGTCCAAGTATGATTTCAATTTGGATAGTGCGTGGATGCATTATTCAGGGCACGCGCTGTGCAGGCGAGTGCGGACGCAGATAAGCGAGTATCGAGCCGAATGCCGAAACTTCGGCCACAGCTAGGGTTACCATGTCTTAGGATTTGTCCTGAGATACTCAATACTCAATTATTTATTGCTCTATAAATGTAAGTACAGTGGTTTGGTGGACTAAAACATTTTAACCCTGTAATAAGTCGCTGCAATTTTGAGAAGGACACTTTTTCTTAATGAACAATTAGTTTTACAAAATATAATTAAGATCTCAGGATTATTCAACTTTTCTCAGGATAACGGCCAGATATTTGCAATCGTTGTGATTTCTCAGGATTTTCAATGAGGTTATTTCAAAGGTAAGTTTAGTTAAAATTTGAATCACATCGGTGATACCCTTCCGCCCGATTTAACGCACGGATATGCGCAAATTGCAACGCATAAGTTAGAACTGCAGTGCTTAAAACGATAGTATATACATAGAAGTATAGTATATATGATAGTATAGATATAGATAGAAGAATAAAGATAAGATAGAAAAACAAAGATGTAAATAATTCCAAAATAGTAGAATTCACTTTATTATATTATATAATTCTTTTAATGATTTAGTGAAAATACTTTCAAATAATACAGATAATATTTAATAACTAAAAGAATCATTTTTATAAAGTATCTTATTGAAGCTCTCTGTGTGATTGTGCTGTGCCGGACTCCGATTCATATTGATACTTATGTTTGTTATGATTGTACCAACCTATAAACATATGGAAAAGCAATAAAGAATTGAATTGTATATTAATAAGTTTTTGGGAGTTGTATAAAATCTCAGAATTTTTCTATGGGAATCACACCTATTCCTGGTTTTTTTATGTTTTCATGTGGTAACCGTAGCCGCAGGGGGCCTTATCGGAAACGGCTTACGGTGACCCCATGCAAACTCCCCCGCGACATCACCCTCCGATCGATCTCGATGCAAAATTGCCGCTCCCGACACACAATGCTAGTTTTGTTTCACGCTCGTAATTTTTTTTATTGCTTTATCTTATGTTTCTGACGATCTCATAACGAGGATCACATTCAAACTTGAGGAACGTAAGCTGCGTTGAAGAGACTTTATCAGTTCACGCTGTTTATTGCTCCGTTTTAGAATATCAACATCAATGATTCATCATCATCAGCTCATTAAACGTCCCCACCGAGGGGCACGAGCCTACCCGTATAGGGTGATTAGGCCTTAGTCGTCCACGCGGGCCCAGTGCGGATTGGACGACTTCACACACAACCTTCGAATCTCTTCGCAGGCGTGCATGAAGGTTTCCTCACGATGTTTTCCTTCACCGTATGAGCGTCGGATAACGTACAAATAATCATCAATGATTAATGTTAAGATAATCTAAAGTCGACTAAGTTATCATACACTATCACTGCTTCGGCACAATTATCAATTTTAAAAACTAATTCTGATCCTAAAGAGTATGTGGTTGGTTTAAGTACTTACCAGCTTTATAACCTTTCAAACTGTCTAAACTGAGAGCGTATATGATAATAGATTAGATAATCTAAACTTGACTAAGTTGTCATACATTCTCACTGCCTCGTCACAGCAATCATTTTTGATTCTAAATAGTGTGTAGTTGGTGCAAGTATTTACCAGCTTTATTACTTTACAAACTGTCTACGTATATTTCAACTGAGGTTACATATCCATCGTAACAGAGAAGGAATTGGTAGGCAAAGATAAGGCATTCAGACCCCACATTGAGGGGATTAATTAATGCCAGCAGGATAACGATACCTCCTCAGCTTCCCGCAATATCGATACTATGGATTCTTATAATGTATCTCTCAAACGTGGGCGGATCAAAAAGACCAATTTAGTTTTATATGCCACTGAATATTGAGCGACGGACCGCTCCGATACATACATATTTTGCAATGAGATACACGCGGGATGCCCACAGGGGGTAAAAGGGGAAAGCGGGTGGCTTGGGGTGCACCCTCTCAGGCGGAAGTATGTGAAGCTCTAATATTTATTATAATAGATGTGTTATTTTAAAAATTGTATACGTATTTTTATGAGATGTAAGCGGAATAAAGTAACACACGTATGTATACATACAGCTAATGCATTTTTAAAACTGATCATATTTTTGACAGTTTTTGCATTTAAGATTTAACGGTTTATTTAATCATCATTGCACGGTACATGAACTCATTAACTACTCGTATTTATATTTTATTTTTTAACTTTTGATATTTCTCTTCAGATTTAACATTTCAAAATTTATAAAAATGTGAATCTATTCTGCATTGCAAAATCCATGATATCAATTCGTTAGCTCCAATCAATGTTCTTTCATATACAAAATCTAAACATTATTGAAGGCATCCATCATCATTAATATGACCATACAAATGTTAATCATGGCCTGGTGATTTAACCCATTAAACGCCACAAATCCAGATACAATATATTTTTTTACATAAGGTGTCGCTGGTGTTCAAAAGGTTAAATACACCGTAGGCACTGACAGCAACATTACAATGGAAGAATGTAAATATAATACAAGAGTTAAGTTTTTGTGAGGTGAACGTAACGTGAGTGGTACATCAAGTGTCGTCATAAGAACCTGCACATCGGCCATCGATTACGGTCTGGTAAAAAGCGTGTCGAGTGTCCAAGTGTCACCTCGACACGAAGATTGAGATCTCGCAGGCGCGCGTCCTCACGCTAGCCGGAGGGTGTCGCAAAAAAACGAATAAGGAAATTTACCTAATGGCTGCGATTCTTTATTTTCTATCTCCATTGTCGCGCGGACAATGCTGTAATGGACGGATGACGTGAGGACCGCGCAACCCAAACTTATTTTATTCTTTTCCTCTCAAATGATGCGAGTACTCATCTGCGGGGAGTTTCGGGAGTTCAATCACGTTTTGTGTTTTATGCGAGCCATTACCGTGAGAGCGATGGCGCGTTACTTTAACCGCTCGGGTATTTTACGCGACGCTTGCTTAATTATTGTTATGGACACTGTTAAGGTCAATAGTAACTATATTATTATCTCCGGAACTGTAGCGCAGTTTTTGACTATTTCTATGGGGGTCAGTCCTTAACTTATAAGCCCATACAGTCACGTATGTATGTCAAAATTCTTTAATAACTACAATATAAATGAATAAATTTATTTTTCCCACAAGGGAATTTCCGAAACTGTGTTCTAGCCTAGAAACCTAAGTCTAACACTACGAGTATTTTGAACAGATTGTTGAGGATTCTCATAAAATAGGAACTGTAGTCCAATTAGGACACAAAAATGTAGGTAACAATACTAAGGAATGCAGGCAAATTTATATATATACCTAAACAAGCATCACTATTGAGCCCCTATGATCTCTATTCAACCTGTTGCAGCCCACTGCTGGATATAGGTCTCCTCCACATTGCGCCAGATATCCCGGTCCTCCGCTTTCCTCATCCAGCCTTCACCAGCGAGTTTTCCAAGCGTCGGTAATCGGTCCGGCGCTACGCTATGCTTGACAAGACGTTGTCTCATTCCAGAACTCGTCTGCTCCAACGGCTATCGCCCTTACGTTGTCTTATATAAAATTTTCCATTCACATTTTCCCTTATCTCAACCGGCCGGACACGATCGTTATCCTATTACTCATGCGTCCGTCCGTTATTTTAGGGTGAAATTCTTTAACATTATTCCCATCTATCCACATGTCACACTAATGTGTCCCTGCGCTACAATTTCCATGATCAAATATGTGGAAACATGATCGCGTCTTTTTAAGACATATAGTATTTTAGAGATGGATACTACAGATAAAAATAATTTCGACACATTTCCTCTGAAGCATACCTGATAAATAATAATATAAATAAATAAATAAATTTCCACTGTCATTCACACAGCGCCATCTAACTCCAACTAAGCATTAGTCTGTAATATGGATATTAAACAACGGATAACCATACAGAGCGTCGCTTCAGTGGTGTGGACTGTCGCCTTCCTACGGGAGGGTGAGGTTCAAATCCCGACACGTACCAATGTATTTTCGAATTTTCGAAATATATGTACGTTATCCGACGCTCTTACGGTGAAGGAAAACATCGTGAGGAAACCTTCATGCACGCCTGCGAAGAGATTCGAAGGTTGTGTGAAGTCGTCCAATCCGCACTGGGCCCGCGTGGACGACTAAGGCCTAATCACCCTATACGGGTAGGCTCGTGCCCTCGGTGGGACGTTTAATGAGCTGATGATGATGAACCATACTTACATACTTTTTTTTAAATACATACATATTTTACATAGAAACACCCAGACCGTTACAAACATGGTCATGCACACAATGCCATGCCGGGNCGCTTGCTTAATTATTGTTATGGACACTGTTAAGGTCAATAGTAACTATATTATTATCTCCGGAACTGTAGCGCAGTTTTTGACTATTTCTATGGGGGTCAGTCCTTAACTTATAAGCCCATACAGTCACGTATGTATGTCAAAATTCTTTAATAACTACAATATAAATGAATAAATTTATTTTTCCCACAAGGGAATTTCCGAAACTGTGTTCTAGCCTAGAAACCTAAGTCTAACACTACGAGTATTTTGAACAGATTGATTGTTGAGGATTCTCATAAAATAGGAACTGTAGTCCAAAAAGGACACAAAAATGTAGGTAACAATACTAAGGAATGCAGGCAAATTTATATATATACCTAAACAAGCATCACTATTGAGCCCCTATGATCTCTATTCAAACTGTTGCAGCCCACTGCTGGATATAGGTCTCCTCCACATTGCGCCAGATATCCCGGTCCTCCGCTTCCAGCCTTCACCAGCGAGTTTTCCCAAGCGTCGGTAATGGGCCCGGGCGTCCTACGCTATGCTTGACAAGACGTTGTCTTCATTCCAGAACTCGTCTGCTCCAACGGCTATCGCCCTTACGTTGTCTTATATAAAATTTTCCCATTCACATTTTCCCTTATCTCAACCGGCCGGACACGATCGTTATCCTATTACTCATGCGTCCGTCCCGTTATTTTAGGGTGAAATTCTTTAACATTATTCCCATCTATCCACATGTCACACTAATGTGTCCCTGCGCTACAATTTCCATGATCAAATATGTGGAAACATGATCGCATCTTTTTAAGACATATAAGTATATTTAGAGATGGATACTACAGATAAAAATAATTTCCGACACATTTCCTCTGAAATACCTGATAAATAATAATATAAATAAATAAATAAATTTCCACTGTCATTCACACAGCGCCATCTAACTCCAAACTAAGCATTAGTCTGTAATATGGATATTAAACAACGGATAACCATACAGAGCGTCGGTGGCTCAGTGGTGTGGACTGTCGCCTTCCTACCGGGAGGGCTGAGGTTCAAATCCCGACACGTACCAAATGTATTTCGAATTTTCGAAAAATATATGTACGTTATCCGACGCTCTTACGGTGAAGGAAAACATCGTGAGGAAACCTTCATGCACGCCTGCGAAGAGATTCGAAGGTTGTGTGTGAAGTCGTCCAATCCGCACTGGGCCCGCGTGGACGACTAAGGCCTAATCACCCTATACGGGTAGGCTCGTGCCCCTCGGTGGGGACGTTTAATGAGCTGATGATGATGAACCATACTTACATACTTTTTTTTGTAAATACATACATATTTTACATAGAAAACACCCAGACCGTTAAAACATGTTCATGCACACAATGCCATGCCGGGGATCGAATCCTTGGTGTAACAGCCGACGTCTCAGCCATTACCTACATCATATGGGTCGTCAAATATACAAATAGAAGTCAATTTATCAATTAAGATACCTACAAAAACAAAACAAAATCCATTTTATTAGATGGATAATCGTCAACAGAGTAAAGGCTTTTTGAAAGGTGTTTTCTTATTTATACCTCTATAATACCTTACTCTATTATACCTCTTTAATATCTACTATTGGTTACTAAGTCTTGCATCTCTGAATATAAGAGTATTTGTCGTCCGAGTTTAGTATCTACCCAATGGGTTTATAGAAATGGCTACTGCAATGAAACTGCTTCTGCTTAGTGCAGGGTCGCTAGATTTACAAATGTATGTCTTTACATTAACAAAGATTTATTATTAATTATAAGATTATAACCTACTGAGTTTCTTATTGGATTCTAATCAGTAGACAATAATATTCCAAACCAGTAGTAGACAATAATACGTAATGTGTCCTAGACGCAAAATTATTTTATTTTATCTAAAAACTCATTTATATGATTCGACACTTGCATTAAACGAGTTATATGTTTTTCTGGTTTATTAATTGTTCAGTTACCTTTTTTAGGTAAGAATGTATTTGAGTTTGTAGCGACATGCAGAAATCCGTGGGCTATCTGTATTTAATAAGACAGATATCCCATGTAGATAGTTAGACATACGTACATAATTAATGTAGAAGTTACGCACATCGTAGTATAAAAGACTGCACATAGTTTACTAAATCAGTCGTTTTATGTAGTGTGAATTTTTAGTGTTTTATTGCTCCCCGCGACCACGGTGGCAAATGTTAAATGAATGAAAGTTGTAGATGAAAAAGTGTCTCTTTTTTGCATAAAAAATAATATTGATATCAACAACACCAAAATAATCCTATCTTCCTATCTTTAAACCATATACGTGGTAGCTATCTTTTGACTGTAGAACCAACATCTAATTATTAAGTTTAAACGTAGGTCTGAGTAAGAAAGGGCAGCGTCTGTAACCCTCATCGGATGCTTTATTCGAATAGTGTCTGTCTGCGAGTGGCGATAAGCGTGGACCTAAGCCTGATTTATTGGCACCGATATTTAATGGATACTTCTTCATAGTATTTAATGAGTTCACATTTGGCTACGGTATTTCGTCTACAATTCCTACTTCGTATTATTATATCGACTGTACAATGTACATTGATAATATGACGAATGGCATGTTTGGCAAATTCCAGAATTTGTCAAATAGAGGACTTGACGAATTACCAATATGACCTATGGCAGCCTTGACCAATGTCGTACGACTCGGCTCAGGTGTTGCTGATTCTAGGATAAATACGTTAATAATGAAGTCTAATTTATATTTTAAAAATACCTTAATTGATCCTAATATAACAAAACGTTACTGATATCAGTTGGAATACCTATAAATTTATGATGACGTAATTTTTATATATACATTCCCCAGGAAATACCTGCAGGTACAGATAGGTAGAAATAGTTCTTCTTTTCTCACTTCTCTTCAAACTGCTGGGCATAGGTCTCCCCCATTCTCCCCCCTGTGACACAGTATATACTAGTACAGCTGTCAACGCTAAACTCTTTCGTAATCTGTAATTAATTTGAACTGAGATCATTGTGAACTGGAATTATCAAATAAAAAAAATATTTTTAAACTTATTATTATTATTTTGCGCCAGATTCCCCGGCCCCTCCGCTTTGCTCATCCAGCCTTTACCAGCGACCTTTGGCAATTTGTCTGTCCTTCGGGGCTACATGTAGAGTTACCGAAAATCGTTCCACGCATTGTTAAATTAACTACTAACAGTAGCCTCATTTCGGATTTTCACAATCAAATAACAATGTGGCATTAAATCTTAACAAATTACGAATGTAAGCTACCTAAACGAAATCTTTACGATTTTATACAACATCTGAGCATACATGTTGCTAATATGTTGAGATATTAAGGATTTGTTTATAAATAACGCATTGAATCTCGCCTTCAAATATCAGGGCCCAAAAAAATCTGAACGATCTATGGACAATCCTGACGAACTATGAACGGCTTTGGCGACCAGCCAACCAGTAGGTATCCCACTAGACTAGCATAAAGATTTAAATCTGGTGGCCTATATTTGTCAAAATCAATATTAAAACCTATGTAAAAAATAGTCATTAAACTCACAAGGGATAAATTTGTATCCGAGAATAATTTCAGTAGGTAACAGGCATTCAAATAATTTCTAAGTAGCTTATATCTACAAGCAGAATGTAACTACATAAAATTATAATGATATTGGTAAAGCATGGTGAACGTAATCATCCGTAAAAAATAGAAATTGAGGTAAATCCAATTTATATTTTTTACGGATTCTGAACCAAGTCAGTTTTTTTTTGTATTAGAAAAGGAGAATAACAATACGTAGATTTCTGAAGGTTTAAAATAGTTTTATAAAAAGATGTTTTAATAGGTAGATATATCACTTATAAAACATTGAAATATTTTTACAGACTATTTTTTGTAATATTTTTATCAGGCAAATAATTTGTCTTATTGTTTTATGTTTGCATTCCTGTCATTATATTATTTTTACATAAATTTTTTTACGGATGTTTCAATCAATTTATTTTCGCTTTTAAAAATATAAAAAATAATTATTAAGAGTATTATATTTTTATTTAAGAATAAAATTAATCTGTTACTTTTGATATAAGAACTTACCAAATGCAATTCTGAAGAAATAATAATCCAAATATTCACCAAACATAAACACATAAGCATGAATTCTTATTGGATTCCGTTGAGTTTCACATTCACTTTAAAATTAAATCTAAATGGGGTGCAATACATTCAACTTGAAATATATATGCAAAACACCCCTGATATCTATGCAAGACAGGTTGACTATGTCAAGTTTTGAAGGGGACTGCCGGATAAAGAAAACGGTGAGCCCAAACTGTTGGCCGGAGAGTTCTCCGGACAAACCGTTTCAAAATTTGTCAAATCCTACCTTACCATTGGCTAAAAAACCCCACACCCTTTTGCGCCTGTGCTAAAAAAGGATAGGGTTAAACAACTTACCCCTTTTATTGAGCACCCCTCATTTTGCATCTCTTTCTAAAGAAGTAACCCTTTATGTTTTTAGTGTCTACATCATTGTATTATTTTATATTGTTTTCTTTGTAATACCATTTTCATATCAATTTTGATATGTAAATAAACAACAATTGAAGTTAATACCTAAATACATTTGTATAAACTTCAGTTGTAAGTTTATACAAAAAATTAGAAAAATATTAATAATAAAAATGCATTTGAACTTTGGATTTAACTCAATTTTATTAAAATAAAATGATTTAATACATATTAAAAACAATATTTATTATATCAAAATAAACAAATTTATGATTTAAAACTTTATGTTTTTGACACTTATGTTGGTGCGGGAAAAATATGTTTCATTCTACGGCTACAAAAAATATATAAAAAATGTTTGAATTTTATTTTTAAATAGAACAATGGAAAAATATTATAAATTAGTTTTTGTTAGTACAGAATTCAGTTTTATTTGAATTGTGTTGATTGTTGATTACATCAAAAAGAGAAATTAATTTTATTTAATTGCATAGAAAGGAACACTGAAACGCTCCAATCTAGGTATTTAAATATTATAATTGTTTTTGCAAATAATATTTGCATTTTCTTTTTCTAAGAAAGATAATTCAAACGAGTGGAAATTCATAAGTAAGGTTTTAATTAAGTCCCTTATATACTGTATTTTTGGGAAAGGGGTTAATTCATCTATCATATATTATCATCATGTTCATAACTAATTTATTCATCAATTAATAATCAATACTCACTAATGACGAGGCAGTATACTGTACGATCTAAGCCTGTGCCGAATGATAGAAATAAAAAAATAAGCTGTCAATCAATTATTAATATCTCAAAATAAATAGGTTAAGTTCTAGTTTTAATTAAATTAATATAAATAATCTATAACCAAAAAAGAAGACGTTGTAATCATGACGCTTTATCATTTCGGCAATTGCCTAGCCTTGGTCTATGCACCTTACCATATGGCTTATAAGTTTTCTGGAATGTAAGCAATACTTATCAGCACAGTTTTGCATTAAGTTCCTTAAGCGTGTAATTTACTTAATTCTCATGTTACATGTTTTCAGATCAGAGTATGCTACGTTCTCAAAATGTTTATATGCTGGAGGTTTGTACATTTTCACACAACTTTGCAAAATGTTGCTGTTGGCTACATTCTTTCCTGATGCTGACAGCTCAACTAGATGGAGAATATAATGTATTTTTGGTAAGTATTCTTTGAAAAAAACAATCATTGAACTGACTTTTTATTACAATTTTGCGTATTGACCAATTGAAATATATATTTGTTATATAATTTTCAGGAAATCTTAAAAGCTACTGTGGACTTTGCGGATCTACTGGGCTTTACTTTGCTCTGAACGCAGTCCCAGGCAAAGGTCACGCTAAGATCCTTACAGCGGCCATAGGATGGGCCAGTGCTGAGGTATTTAGTTTCTACATCACAGTTTTACAATAAAATTCAAATATCTTTGGAAAAAAGCAAACCACATTGCATTCTTATTGTTTTAAATGCTAAATATATAAAACAGAAGGTTTTTAAATAATAATGAATAAATGGGCCATTACTATGCTAGTTTAGTACAAACATGCCTGGTCATTAGATTGGCTAAATAGACCTTGATTACAACATAGTTATGTTGTACAGAGTTCTGTGCCCTGTGTATACTAATCAATGTTGTTAAAAGTATTGATTTGTAATATGCTCACAAAACAACCGAAAAAAGAGTTACAAATGCAGCAACATCTCACATACACATATTTCAAATGAGCGTATTTACCTTTATATATAAAGAATATCATTGATGCTAATGAGATGATGGTACTTCCCTGAACGCGGTTTAGCTTCATGCTCTTATGAGTTAGGTATGTTTATTGGTGTATTAAATTTTTCCACTTTGTTTTACATACATGTCATTTTTTCAAAATTCAATGCACTTGCTTTGTAGACTCGATGCTGAGTTTACTAGGTAGGTAAGTCAGCAGAGCCAGATAAAGTCCTGTGAAATAAGAGTGTTATGCACTTTTATGTTTTAGTATGAGGGTACTGTAAATATATTATATTATAGTGAAATTACCGGGTATAAGATACCCAACATCTGCAGTCTGAGGTGATAGGCGAGTGTTGGATCGATGGAGAATAATAAACATTTATCAGTTGTTGGTCTCTTTCAATGCTGTGTCATGAATAAGTGAATCACTTAAAAAAACTTTGTGATTATTGTTTCATTATTAATAGTCTAGCACCTTTCCTTACTTGCGCAGTATCGTCATCAGGTGAACATACTGTCGTTTTTGTTCACTTAAAAAAACCTTTGTGCATATTTGTATTGAAAGTCTTGATCTTTGAAGGAGAGCAACAACTGATAAACAGTTATTATTCTCCTTAATGCTCCACTGTGTCTGTCACCGAGGAATAGATGTTAGGTCTCTTATACCCATTCATTTCACTAGCTACAGTGCCCTCGTTCTGAACACAAAAGTGCATAGCACTCTTATTTGACGGTAGGATATCTGGCACAGCATGGTATCTACCTAGGCAACTCAATATCGAGTCTACCACCTTAGTTAAGTTAGTCAAAGTCAAAATTCATTTATTCAGTTTAAAAGCACGTTTGAACGTCAAAAAGATACAAAAAATACAAAAAAAACATTTAAATAACAAAGTAAAGCACAATAGAATTTTGATACTTGGAAAAAACGCTTCGGCGTTTTGGCCTGTTACTTGGTTAGTATTTGTAGTGATGTTACGTAAGCATGGGTAATTGGTCCCGTGCGTGGAGTATGTGTCCCCTTGGTAATGTTGGTGAGCCGCAGCGTGGGCGTGTGGGGGGCGCCGCGGCGCGGAGTTCTGTGGCGGCGCTGCGCGCCAGCCTCGCGCCGCGCCCGCGCTCGCCCCAGCCGCGCCGCCGCCGCGCTCGTGTGCTCCGCGCCCGCACCGACCTTGCCCGCGCCGCACCGCCTGCCCGTCCTGGTGCTGCTGCTGCTCACACCGTACAGGTAACTCACACGACAGGAGCCATACACTCACACCGAACTGCTGCTGCTGCCGCGCGTCTGGCTCCGCGCACGGACTGACCTGCCCGCGCCTCATGTGCTGCCTGTCATGGTGTTGCTGCTACTCACACCGTATAGGTAACATACGCTACACAGGTGGCACACACTCACACCGCATGCCGCCGCCGCATGTTACAGCCGTGATGGTGTGCTGCCGCTCACACCGTACAGGTAGCCTGACACACTCACACTGCACTTGACACACACACAGTACACGGGAAATCACTCACACGCACACATGACACTTGGATACACGACACTGTCGTACTCGTGGGCTGCGGGCCATTACTGGATTACCACAGGGAGATGTGCTGCCGGTGATGGTGTTGCTGCGTTGGTCCGTATGAAAACATACGCCGCGACGACACACTCACACCGTACTACCGGTATTGGTGTAGCCGGTGTAGTGTCATAGACATGCTGCTGCTGCCGTCGCACTCTGGCTGCACGCCATGGTGCTGCTGCTGCTCACACCGTAAGGTATACTCGACCTTTCAGACACGCGAGACGCACACTCACACCGTACACGTGGCACACACACTGTACACCGGACACACACACTGCACACGGGACACACACTGTACACGGAACACTCACACCGTACCCGTGACACAAACATCGTACCCGTGACACACACACTGTACACGGAACACTCACACCGTACACTGGTGTTTTGGTGTAGTTAGTGCTCACATTGTGCTGCTGATGCTGCCGCGCTCGTTTGGCTCCGGGCCAACACTGACTTACCACAAGGACGTGTGCTGCGGGTGATAGTGCTGCTGCAGCTCACACAGTACAAGTAATATACACCGCACAAGTGACACGCACTCAATCGCACTGTTGTTGCCACCGCGCTCGTCTGGATTAGCACACGGACTGACCTGCCGGTGGTACATGTGCGCCTGCTCATAATGGTATGAGCACAGATTTCCCAATACAGAGATGGGGCAAGCGCGTTAAAAAGTGCGACAAATGTATGCTCACGAGCATACACTGGCTATAGTTTACGCTCCGTGAGACGAATGAAGACGCACGAATTTTAGAAGAAATTACCGTTTTTTTTCCAAAATGCCATTCTGTGCAATTGTAACATGCCATCATCGCAGTGAATCAGTAAAATTTACCAAGAAATATAATATCTTTTCACAGGTAAGAATTGAAAAGTAATTGCGACACTGGGACTGCCTATAACTTGGCGGCTTGTCCAGTCTAATTGTTATTCGGATGTCTGTGGGTATGGGCCCGTATAGACAGGTGACATATACCCAGCATTATAAGTGACATGCCGGACCCTAGCGCACTCTTAGGGTGTTTCCTAAATACTTTTATTTGTTATACTAAATGTTTGTTTTCTCTCTTCAACCTATCGCAGTCCACTGCTGGACATATATCTCCCCCAAATATCCCGGTTTCTCATCCGGCGGACCGACGACTTGCGAAAGGTCGACTCGCTGGTGGAGGCTGAATGAGGCAAAAATTTTTGTATAATATAAATATCTTGAAGCTTATCTATTTAATTTTATTACGTCTCATTGTATAATGAAATTTAATAAAATCATATCTCAAATTATATGGAAATAAGTCCTTTAGGCATATCTCAAAGCATCTCAGTTGATCTCTCAGTCACCTCTATCATCCCTTCCTTCCAGAGGTCTACTGGAGCAAGGTATAGCCGCAGTACTGGGTGTGGGTGAGTGGGGGCTGCTAGTGGTCCGCGCCGCCCACGCGCTGGGAGTGGGGCTGGCTGCGCTGGCTGCATACGCTGCTCTCACGCAAGCGCACGAATAGACTGCAAGCAAGTGAAGGGACATTATGCAACTGAAAAAAGACACCATCCAGTTGTACAGACAATTGGTAAGGACACACACATAAACTGGACGCCACACAACTGAAGGGATACCATGCAACATAAGGTAAAACCTCATAAAATAAAGGACACCACGCAACTGAAGGCATACCACGTAAACTAAAGGAACACCATGCAACTAAAGGGATACCATGCAACTTTAGGTAAAATCTCGTTAAATTAAGGGACACCACGCAACTGAAGGAATACCCTGCAACTAAAAGGACATTATGCAACTGAAGGAATTCCTCGTAAAATGAAGTAACAAAAGCAACTGAACGGATACCACGTAAACTAAAGAAACACATGCAACTGAAAAGATACCATACAATTGAAGAATAGCTCGTAAAATAAAGGGACACCACGCAACTGAAGCGATACCATGCAACTGAAAGGACATTATGCAACTGAAGGAATACCTCGTAAAATAAAGGGACACCACTGTTTTTTTACTTTGCAAGCATGAACTTTTGACAGTTGATTGGAAGTCCAAATTACCAGTGTGACTTGAGGCGCATGTTCCTTTCGCCTGTTTGATGTTTTTTTTTCATTATTATAACATTATTCGTACATTCCCTTTCCTATTATGAAACTCTACCCCGTGGTGCACCTTTCCGACAGATAAGTTATTATATTGGCAAACTTATTGTTAGGTAAATGATGGAAGAGTAATTGCCTTAGTCTTAAGGTACTATTTATGTTTAAAAGTATAAATGTAATAGATAAATTTATAAAGAGGGTTTGTGTGTATGTGAGAAATAAAGGTATTAGGTATGTCATCAATTGTTTTATTTTACCTACTTTTGATAAACTGTATCATTTGAACTGCTGAACAAAGAATACGATAGAATGCTTTCTCAAAGCTTAACCTATTAACCACTAGGATTCCAAACACAATAGAAAGTCTGTTGTGTCTATTCTTTCTTTTTTTTGTCTATTAAATATATGCAACTTGGAAGTGCGGCGGTAAAGGTTCTTTTTTATTTAAATTGGACCAGCGCTGGTGTACCGCATCTAGTGAATGGACCACTGTGCGCTTTGAGAGGAGATGAACGTTGATTGAGAATTCATTATTATTTATTCTTTATTACCCAGTGTACAATGTTGATTGGTAATAATACTTCATTTGCTACGGATATGCACTCGGAGTACCCCAGGGTCCCCGGATAGCACGACTAAGGAAATGACGTATTAATCAGTGTTGCCAGAGGAAAATATTCTTTTAAGTAGTTGACATTTTTTAATTAAAAAAATAATTTTTAATATCTATCTCCTACAGGTATGCTGGAAATTATAAGTTATCTGGAACCGTCATTCCAATTTGAATTGCCATTTCTATGCCTATACCATAAATAAGTAATCTTTATTTAATAAATTTGGCTGTATATTTTATGTTTCCTCGTGTTGTTTACTTAACCAGTGTTTATAATAACAAACGTCAAAATAAAGCTCATTTTCTCAAGTCTGTGGTTATGAAATGTCGTAAGTCCTGTAAAGCAGGAATTTGCAATTTTTTGCACATTGACTTTATTTTTGCCAATAATCTATAGTGAGAAGTGTTTTAGAAATCCATTAATATGTTAAGAATTTGACGGATTTCATAGTTTATAGTAAAGGTCGTCCACGCAGAGAGCAATGAAGCAGTTAATATTATTAACTTACTGTGTTGCGTTATTGTCCTGTGTAATTGGTAAAGACCTAGGTTACCAGTTAAGATGCGCCAACAGCACCAAAACTAGTTCGTCCCTCACACCTTCTGGAGATGGGGTTAAAGGACGGTATATCTTTGAATATTGCACTGATATTTCTTCATGTGATACAAAGTGGTACATTGATATTTCCTACAATGAATTAAATCTCAAAGATTGTAGAGATCTGAATAGGCATACGGATAGATATTTGAACATAGATACACGTAATCTTCCGAATTGCAGTCATGTAAGTAAAATATTTATTAATTGGAATGGTTTAAATCAAATACTTGATTTTTTAGAACAAAATAGAATAAGTTGAATTTGTGGAAATGGAAAGTATTTTTATTATTAAATCTTCGTGAATTCTTTACATAAAATTAGCGCTTAACTTTTAAACATGACAATGTCTTGTGATTTTTTGAAATATTTTTAAGTAGAGTCTGGTGTGCGGGCTAGCATGGCAAGCTGACTGAATTGCTCCCATACAATGGTTCACTGGATTAAGTGGAAAAAAGAAACTACTAATCAAACAAATAAAATCTGTTAACCCTTAACTGTAGTGGTGAAAAATAATGAAACTTATATAGTTGTGGTACTATGAGAATGATCCATTTTAGGTAGGAAATAAAATAAAATTATTGAAATAAAAAAATGTTAAGTGTGCAAATAATTATGATGAATACTGGTAGGCAATCAGTATAAGCAATTCGAAGTGACAGTAGGAGGAACAAATAGTGCAGAGAATCAATGGCAGATAGGTTGGGAAGGTTCTCATATGGTGTCACAAAACAGAAAATGTAGCTGTAAAAAGTCCCCAACCAGATGAACCAGTGACTTGGTTAACCCATTAAATGTCACAAATCCTAGCCCAATAGATTTTTTAAAAATTATGATAGGCTTACTCTTGAGCACAGACTGTCCTGGTGGAAGAGACATGCTCTAAGATGGAGCGAGCTTGCCCAGAAAAAGCCTATTCACTCGTTTTTTTAATGTCCATGGTTGTATGTGGCCGGAAACACAGATGCAGGCAGATCATTCACCTTATAGCATCATTGGCTTTAAAAGGTTAAAGTTGTGGGTAGCCAATCAATGTTAGTTGCTAGTGAAAATCAAAGTCAAAAGATGATGATAATAATAACCATGGAGAATGAGATACTTGCAAACATTTTTTTTTGAAGTTGCAGTGAATTCAAAAAATATATTTTCTTTCTGATACTTTGGTGACTGCAGATTTTTTTTATGTTATAAGTGTACAGGGCGTCTAGACGCTCACCTGATGGTAAGTGATATGCCAGACCATGACAGAGTGGCATTAAAGGAGACCAACAACTGATAGACAGTTATAATCCTCCATCAATGCCGCACTGCGCCCGTCACCCGAGACAACAGATGTTAGATCTCCTATACCCGGTAATTTCACTAGCTACAGTGCCCTCATCCTGAAACACAAAAGTGCATAACACTCCTGTTTCACGGAATGATATCTGGCACAGTGGTGAACCTACCTAGACGACTCAGTATCGAGTCTACCACCTAGTAAAGTATGTATCTAAAATAAAGTATGGGTCTAAAAAATATTTTTTTATTACAGGTATGTCTTTCTACAACTATGGAGTTTCTGTTCAGGGCATGCTATGTCACGCGAACATGGTTCCCCACACGAGGCTCCTTTCAGATGATTGGCAATCACAATATAGAAAATGATTACACAATCAAAACGTTTACTGATGCAAATGTGTCTGCCACTATCATCAATCACGGGTATGTATTACTTTCCTTTATTTATATATGTCATTGTATTCTTGATTTTTGTACCAGTATATTTTAGTCTGTTAACCCTTTTAAGTCTTTTCACATCTTTTCACATGAATTATAACTTTTGTTATCACATCAAAGACAATAATATATTTTTTATTGTGTTTTGATTCCTGATGTTCAATAGTTGAAATGAGGGATATTTAGCAGCTTGTTTCAAAACAAAACTGGTGGTGGCTCAACTAAATTGGTGATCATTTTTTTACATGAAATAGGCCAGCGGGCGACTATGCCATCGTCATTATCATCAGCTCAGTAAACGTCCCTACCAAGGGGCACGAGCCTACCCGTACGCGGGTGTATAGGCCTTAGTTGTCCACGCGGGCCCAGTGCGGATTGGCCGACTTTACGCACAACCTTTGAATCTCTTCGCAGGCGTGCGCAGGTTGCCTCACGATATTTTCCTTCACCGTAAGAGCGTCGGATAACGTACATATAATTTCGAAAATTTGAAATCACATTAGTTCGTGGCGGGATTTGATCCTGCGCCCTCCCGGTAGGAAGGCAGTCCACACCACTGAGCCACCGACGCTCTATGATAATGCCATGTCCGGTGTTAAACATCAACCATGTCTAGGTTAAGCATGCTAACCTAGAAGAAACCTATTTACTATTTGAGTGAAGGGCAACTTCTGTTACATAATCTATCTCCAACTTTTATAAAAGTACCTAACTTCAACAAATAATTTAACATCAATGATAAATATGGTAAAAGTAGACACAAATGAATATTACTATTGGCTTTCCAAAATATCTTCTAAGATATTGACTATTTGCAAATTTGTATTAACCCTTTGAACACGGATGACACCTAATAAATATAATTAAATATCCACTGACATTCACACATTGCCATATAGCTTCATGTTAAGCGTGAAGCCTGTATTATGGGTACTAAACAATGGATAAACATACTTATATATATTTTTAGTAAATACATACATATTATACATAGAAAACACCCAGACCATTACAAGCAGACATGTTCATGCACACAAATGTTTGTACTGCCTGGGGATCGAACCCGGAACCCTTGTGTTGCAGTCGACGTCTCAACCGCAACACCAAATGGGTCAATAATGCGTCAGAAGTAATAGATTTTCTTTGTGTCTGGATTCCTGGTCTTCAAAGGGTTAATGTATGAAGTTCTTTTGCTTTAAGATAATAAACAAAAATAAAATTATATTTAAATCATCATTGGAGGTCAGTTAACAGCCAGGTCTAATTTCAGGGACTACGTGAGCGCACACGTCTTTATGGACAGCCTTCCCGTCTACTATTACAGAATCGAACTGTGCTCAAACAAATCTGCGATTCCTGAGGTATGTAGTATTTATTAAAATACGCTATATCTGTCTGTAGAAGGTTATGTCTGTGGGTACTTTAATGAGTATGAGATCTCCGGGTAGTATAATTTGGAGGGCTAAATGGCGATTCTATTCTATGAGCGTAAAACTAGTAGCATAGTATTTTTATATATCCCCTCTCCTAAGTTAATGTCACCGACAGGGTCCACAATGTACCTATATAAATAAAATTGTTAGCTTATAACCATTGTGGAGAAGCAATAAATGATTAGATATCTACCATGCAAGTTATATCGCATAGTCATTGGATATGTAACCAAATAAATATGTAATATTGATGGTTGGCGCTCTTTGGGGAAGGCCTATGTTCAGCTGTGGACGAATGTTGGCTGATTGATTGAGGGAATTTCATATTTTTGATGGAAGTATTTTATATGCCAAAAAAATATTCTATATGCTGTGTGGGAGAGACTGCACTCGGCAGTGGGACATATAGAAAGAAAAAACATTGACCCGTTTTGATAATTAATTGATTAATAATAGGCTATGTGCCACTGCCGTCTACTAACTGTAGCTTAGATATGTTCTCTTCTGCAAATGTATATAAAATGTATGAAAAAAATTTGTAAGGCCAATTTAAACTGTAACTTAACCCTTTGAATGCCAGGAATCCAGATACAATAGAAAAACTATTGTTTCTGACGCCTTTAGGTGTCATTGGGGTTCAAAGGGTTAATTATGACTACTTTAGTGATACAATGCATTGAAGTATTTACATATTTTAAATACATATAGTTATATATGTAGATGTATTAAACAGTTATGATTTATAGAAGTCAATAAAAGGCACCTCAATGTAAATACTTAAGGAGATGGTAGGGTATGCAGTCGGCATACGTTAAAACGAAGGTCGTCAATGCTCAAGGCAAACTCAGACTTGCTTTTACTGGCTAAGCAGTTATTACTACACTTTACGATCTGCAGTAATGGTGGGGCTACACTAACGGGTAATGCTATTAATTATCGCGGTATTGGGCGTTAGTGTCAGATGTAGCCACCACATAAACGCGATAACTTTTCAACGGCGTTAACAATAGTACGTACTATAGCTACGGAGTAGGGTGACGAGAAAGTAATTGCGTTTATTGAGGTTCCACTAACCATGGTATTGGGATGCAATTGTATCATTCACCATCTTCTTTTTCTTTTCCTTTTATTGTTATATGGGCGTTACACGTTAAACGTTAGTGTGGCCCGCGCATAATAATGACCTTGTTTATTTGACATTAAGACAGTCTGCAGATCGCAAAGTGTAATAAATGCTTTATTTGAGGTCAAATAGACCTTATTTGAGATAACACTAATATTATAAAGCGACAGTTTGTGAGTATGTATGTTTGCTAATTCTTCACGTCTAAACGGCTGAAACAATCTTAATAAAATTTGGTATGTTATGAACACACCCTGGATTAACATATAGGCTACGATGTACTGCAATATTGTTAATAAAAACTGTAATCTGGGCAAAGCTAGTGATGTTAAGCTGTCTACGCTCGCCGCTTGCCAGTGAAGCTGCAAAGGTCATCTGCGGCTAACAGAGTGCTCAGATATTAAATGATGAAATGCGAAATGTACCTCGCACTAAAATAAAAGCGCCGGGGCTTCCCTTGCGTGCGAATGACTTATCTGCTCACTGGCCTTGGAATAAGATGCAATTCATTTACATATATAATCGATGTGATACCGCGTTTTGTTTGAAATTACACTTCAAATACGAATTATGATTTGTCTTGTGTACCCGATATAATAATTCACAGTATCTAAATGTTGTTATTTTTAACCTTGACATGACTTGGTGGTAGACTCGATACTGAGTCGTCTAGGTAGATACCACCGCAGTGACTTTTTTTTTTTTTTTCGAACTGACTACTGCTGTTGGCCGCAGATGGCCTTTACAGCTTCACCGGGCAAGTGGCGAGCGCAGATGGCTCTCAGCCTTAATATTTACACAACGAGCCTAAGGGCGTCCCGAACGGGACTCGAACCTCGCTTAGGCGTTCAGGGGTGGGGGGGCTTGGTAGCCTAACATATGTTTGGGGAGAAAAGCGGCCCGGCACATGCGGTTACGCGATAAAGGGACTGTGCGACCTACAGGGACACGCGACGATGGCCCCGCCGGCGGGGGCGAATCGCGGTTGTCGGTTTGTGAGTGTAATTTTAGTGTTAGCTATTTCGGCCGCCGATGCGGCGGCGACCGTGATGGGATCGTCCGGATCGTCTAGACGCCGACGTTTACGCGCGAGGTGAAATATTATTATTATTAGCTGCTGTTGTTGAATAATCAGCAGAGTCTATTGCCGAGTCGAAGAAGCGTTTGGACGCCAACTTTAGGTACTGCGAAATCGTAGGCAGCCCTAAGTCTAAATGAAGGTTCAAGTTGCGTATGAACCACGGCGCTCCCGTGGCTTTACGCATGAACTTGTTCTGAATGACTTGTAGCCTATGGACGTGTTTGGACGCAGCGTGTGCGAAACCACACCGGCATACGTCATTATGGGCCTGATGCACGCAGTGTAAATTCACCTCATTACTAAGGGATAATGCCGCAGTGACAGATATTGTCCCGTGAAACAGGAGTGTTATGCACTTTTGTGTTTCGGGATGAGGGCACTGTAGCTAGTGAAATTACCGGGCATAAGAGACCTAACATGTGTTGTCTCGGGTGACGGGCGCAGTGCGGCATTGATGGAGGGTAATAACTGTCTATCAGTTGTTGGTCTCCTTCAATGCGCTCTGTTATCGTCAAGCGTAGCACTTACCGTCCTTTACACTTATAAAATAGACATCCGATATAGAGCCTAACTTAGCGAGTGGTATATTAACATTTGTCATTTGATCCTAAATTTATACCAAGGCTTGGTGTGCAAAAAATATACATCACGATTCGATTAGTTGTAAAACTAGTTTTAGGAACGCTTTCAAAAGTTGTAATGTGCGAGTATTGTGGCCATGTGTATGGAGAAACGACTTGACAAGTACATGACACAATCGCTATACCACTATCACGCTTCTGGCGACGGATTTTGTAGATCTAGTGAATTAAATAACCTGACGATCAGTAGGTTATCATCATCATCAGCTCATTAACGTCCCCACCGAGGGGCACGAGCCTACCCGTATACGGTGATTAGGCCTTAGTCGTCCACGCGGGCTCAGTGCGGATTGGACGACTTCACACACAACCTTCGAATCTCTTCGCAGGCGTGCATGAAGGTTTCCTCACGATGTTTTCCTTCACCGTATGAGCGTCGGATAACGTACATATATTTTTCGAAAATTCGGAAAATACATTGGTACGTGTCGGGATTTGAACCTCAGCCCTTCCGGTAGGAAGGCGACAGTCCACACCATTGAGCCACCGACGCTCGCTAGTAGTCAGTAGGTTAGGGTTTATCTTAAACCAATTCTATTATCTGGCGCAAAATGGGGAAGACCTTTGTCCAACAGGGGACTGCGATAGGTTGAAGAGAGAGAGAAAGCAATTCTATTATGTATTAATATTTAATATTTTTATTATTGTCTTTTGTATTGGAATTTCTTATTTGTTATTGCCAGTGTGACTCTTGTTTATAATTTTGATACTTTGTTTTTGTAATATAGGTATCTGTAAATAACAATAATAAACAAATAAAAATATTAAAATGTAGCATTCAGTTACTAAACATACATACAACATACATATATAGCTACTGTTTGAGTTATGTCAATGTTTGCAATTATTATAAGAAGCTATGTATTTGTATGTAGGTGTAGGTGGTAGACTCGGTAGGTACTGTGTCGTCTAGGTAGGTAACACCACGGTTCCAGATATCGTTTCGGGAAATAAGAGAGCTATGCACTTTTGTGATTCGGGATGAGGGCACTGTAGCTTGTGAAATTACCGGGTATAAAAGACCAGCCATCTGTTGTCTCGGGTGACGGGCGCAGTGCGGCATTCATGGATGATAATAACATTCTATCAGTTGTTGGTCTCCTTCAATGCCGCTCTGTTATCGTCAAGCGTAGCACTTTCCATCAGGTGAGCGTCCTGACCTGGCGTTCACCTCATAACATTTAAAAAAAATATCAAAAGTAAAACATGATAGCATATATTCCAGACATCAACTTACCGTCTTCAAGTAGGTTTTGTATTTATAGTATGCGTGTATGCAATTAATTGAATATTCAATAACCCATGTGCAAAACTAGCTTTATGAACTGGCTATCGACTGGATTCATAGCAGGATCTGTTATTCGCATGCCTTTGTTAAGACAGGTATACTGGGAGTCGGGAAAGATGACCACTGCGCTGAAGTTTTTGGTCCCTTAGGAGGTTCGCCGGCGGTAATGGCGGAATTTCTTGTATTTGTTTTCATTCACACAGCGCCATTTAGCCTGAAACTAAGCATTAGCATGTAATATTCATATTATTCAACGTACCTACAAACTCTCCTTTTTTGTACATTTCATACATAGCAAACACCCAGACTAATACAGACAGACATGTTCATAACACAAATGTTTGTACTGCCCGGGGACCGAACCTTAACCTTGGTGTAGCAGCCGACCTTAACCAGAACACCAGATGGGACGTCAATGTTAACGTACATTACATTTTCCAATATGACATAATTATATTGTTTCACTATCATTAAAATAGTCTTCACTGCCATTTGGAGTCATCTTTCGTGAAGCGCACTATACCGAGGTTATTTTTATCAGTGCAGTAAATTGAATCACATAATTTATTTAAACAGAATTGTTAGGAATAAGAAATAGATATTATACAACTTATATTTGTTGTAAAAGAGCATATTTTCGCAAAACATGCACTTAGTATTAACATGTATCTTTTCTCTTCTTTTTCTTTGTCTTCGCGCTGATGGTAGGCGTATCACTTACCATCAGTGAGCGTTCTGACGTCCAGTTCACTTTGTAACTTATAAAAAAAACAACAAATTTGTGTATCACTGATTGAAACCTTGATGTAACAGCCGATGTCTCAACACAAACCTAGTTATCATTCAAAACTTAAGTACAGTTTCCATCCACGAGTTTGGTGTGCGTTAAATTGGATGCAAACTGTACAAGTGCACAGCACGAGGTAGTTTGTAAGCTGCGCTTCCGGACGGGACCTACGTTCTGAACATGGACTCCTTGGTCCATGGTCCAGGAACTCTCGATGCAACGCCATAAATCCATGAAGTTCGCTTTGGTAAGTCGCCTATAATTTATTATTGTTACATGTGTGACGAGTGCGGTGGTTTGAGTGTTTATTCAAAAGCCCAAGGCGTAGTACTCTGGAGTTTTGGAATTTCGCAGGTTATTTTAATTGATGGGACCACGGACTATGGACTAGGGAGGCATATAGATTAGTATATTAAAAAAATATTAAAATAATATTTCATCATCAGCTTATTAAACGTCCCCACGAGGGGCACGAGCCTACCCTATAGGGTATCAGGCTTTAGTGTCCACGCTGGCCCAGTGCGGATTGGACGACTTCACACACAACCTCCGAATCTCTCGCAGGCGTGCATGAAGGTTTTTTCACGATGTTTCCTTCACCGTAAGAGCGTCGGATAACGTACATATTTTTCGAAAACATATTGGTACGTGTCGGGATTTGAACCTCAGCCTCCGGTAGGAAGGCGACAGTCACACCATTCAGCCACCGACGCTCTGTATTTAAGAATAGCTTATTAATAAATTTATTAAAATAATATTTAAGAATAGCTTATTAATAAATTTTCTAGGAAGTTTATAACTTTTCGCAGGATTTTATATTAGAAATAAATTGTATTATTTTACGTTAAAATTTATTAATTTGAAACATCTCGTGATAGATGCATCAATTTACGAATATCCATTCGTAAGAGTGTAAAAGTTTTAAATTAATCACAGAAAAGTGTGTAATTATACACTCCTTTGCATTGGTCGATGTTGGCTTGCAAGACTTATGTAGAATCAGATTGTCTACTATATTAAATTATTTATTTATTTCAATTGCATAACATATGCATTTATAAGATTTTACATATTGGTCGTGATCATATGGACCCTGGAAGGGTGTTGCAATTTAACAAACATAAAATCCTATTTACATTAATATTGATTTAGACATTTAGTACATTATTTAATTCAGTCAATAACAAATCAATATAATATCAGAATAGAGAAATAAAATACAATAAAGATTATTAAATTAGCAATAATAGTAAGTCAAATTAAAATATATTTTAAAAAATATTATAATATGTCAAAAAAAAAAAGTTTGTTAATAAAATATACAATAATTAAGAAGTTTCGATTATCCCATTTCTTTGACTATTTTATTGGTTTTTGTAATTGTTAATACTAATGATTGAAATCCATTATCATTCGATTAAATACATTGGTCATTCGGCCTGCAGACGTGAACCCGAGCACGGTTGGGGCGTGGTGGTAGTGGTGCGGGCGGTGGGCGCGGTGGGCCGTCGGGCGGCGGGCGGCGCGGTGGGCGGCGGCGCGTGCGCGGTGCTGGGGCGCGGCGGCGGCGGCGGCGTGGCGGCGCGCGCCGGCGCGCGGCCTTCCGCGCTCGTGCTCACTCTGGCTGCACAGGTACCGCACACACCGCGCCTCGTGCTCACTCCTGGCTGCACAGGTACCGCAACACCGCCGCTCGTGCTGCACTCCTGGCTGCACAGGTACCGCACAACCGCCGCCTCGTGCCACTCCTGGCTGCACAGGTACGCCACACCGCCGCCTCGTGCTGCACTCCTGGCTGCACAGGTACCGCACACACCGCCGCCTCGTGCTGCACTCCTGGCTGCACAGGTACCGCACACACCGCCGCCTCGTGCTGCACTCCTGGCTGCACAGGTACCGCACACACACACACTGCCGCCCGCCGTCTGGTTCATCGGACGGACTCCACGAAACACACGATACCGTTTAACACACACACCGTTACGTACTAAAACATAGAATATATAATAACAATTGACGATTAAAAGTATCTGTAAAAGATTAATTTGCATAAAGGTATTTAAATTTCAATTAAGATAACAGAACAATTTTATTTATTGACACAATACAAAAGTGGTTTATGACAAACAATAAACACACACAAATTTACCCTCCTACGTCGACAAGTCGCAGTACACTCACACAAACACATATAAAACGCGCACACACATACCGCCGACGACGAAAGCACAGTCACGACACACAGGTGTGAAGACTAGACACATAGACACGTGCGTTCACACAGACACAAGATTTTTTCAATGTAAAACACCTAACTAGATTATACATTTTCAAATTGATATTTAATTCTAATTTTATTAATATTGAATATATTAGATTTAAATATTGACAGATTAATTTTAAAGGATTTCAAAGTCATCCTTGATGCTAATTTCATATTTTAAGTCTTCAATGTTTACCGTAACATTTTATAATTAAAATACTGTTTGTATCAACATTCTATAGTACAGATCGGTAACTGAGACTCAAATGATAAATTAGCAAAATAAAAACGTAACCTATTATAGATTAGGCATTGACCGATAAAAGACGAATGAACTGTTTAGCATATGTTGAAATGGTCAATGATACTGGGTGACGCTCAACTTTCTTAATGACTAGCGCTGACCTGGCTTCGCACGGTTTGACATAATATTTTTATTATATTGAACTTTTATATAGTTCCAGCGCACGTTTCGCACGTTTTCTAGACATATTAAAATATTAAATTGCTTTCAATTTAATAAAACCACAATCTATTTGTATAAAGACGAAGGTAAATTATAACTTATTCGCATGTCGTACAAAAACACACTATTAAACTAAAATTAACACGTGTTTGTATAATAAAAATCCTTTCGGCGGTCTGTTATATGTTTTAACGAATAACCTTGAAGGTAGACCCACCTTTTAGTCTGCACTAACTGTTATGATTGCCAGTAACCAAGTATCTTGATTCAAGATAGACACTCAAGATAAATGAGTTCACATTACGCCTTCCAATTAGTTGAATTAATAACAAAAATAATAATAAAATTATTTCTCACCAACCAATCACAATTTAGTTATACATTAGAGTTAACTATTAAAAGTAGTAAATTTGGTGGGCTGATACCTGAACTAAGAGTATTCCTGTGTATCAAGTTATCAACTCTCCACACATAGTGTATTTTAAAATAAATAAATAGCTCATATTTTAAAACGCAATATTCATTCAATTCTTACTGTAATAATATTTATAAGATTGCTTACATCGAAACATACAAACATATATAAATACAATTTAAACTATATGTATTGAGATATTTCTGCCCTCATGGAGAGAAAAATTCTCTATGAAGATATTATATATATTTTTTATCATCATCATCAGCTCATTAGCCGTGTGGTGACGGCAGAGCAGAATACACTTGTCACCACCCTGCTCATCCTAGGTGTCGTAGAAGGCGACAAAAGGAATTTCCCCAAGTGATGGGCAGCAGCATCACTTCGGTACTGGTGTATCCCTGCGCTCACCAACCGCCTGCCAAGCGTGGTGAGTATGGCAAAAACCCCCAAATGATAGACACCAATAAATTGCGGCCCTAGTCCCCGGCGGCCCCGCTATTCCGGGCTACGGTAGCGGCCACGGTTACGGCGGGGCAAGGGGTGCTAAGAATCTCCGGCAGAGATCCGGCTACCAAAATAAACAACAACGGCAATTAAAACTGGCAACATATAACACGCGCACACTGAGGACTGACGAAAAACTATTGGAGCTGGAAACGGAGTTAGACAGGTTGCATTGGGACATAATAGGTTTGTGTGAAGTCCGAAGACAGGGGGAGGACACCACAATACTGCAATCCGGCAACCTGTTCTATTACCGTGAGGGCGACCAGCTATCCCAGGGTGTGTCGGGTTTCTCGTCCATAAGTCTCTCATCAACAACAGTGGATCGAAAGTGTGTCAGCTAGGGTAGCGTACCTTGTATTAAGAATCACCAAGCGCTATGCGCTAAAGGTGATACAGGTTTACGCACCGACTTCATCCACTCCGACGATGAAGTGGAGGTTATGTATGATGATTAGCAGAGCTATGCATACCTCCAAGACACACTTTACGGTCGTCATGGGAGACTTCAACGCAAGGCTGGGCATTCGAATGATTGTGAGTTGAAAGTGGGGCAATATGGATTTGGCATCGGAACCCCAGGGGACAGCGGCTGGCCGATTTCATGGAAAAAGAGGGACTCTTTATGATGAACTCTTTTTTCAAGAAGCCGCCGCAGAGGAAGTGGACTTGGTTGAGTCCCGATGGTTCCACACGAAATGAGATTGACTTCATCATGACCACCAGAAGACATATATTTAACGATGTCTCTGTGATCGCCAGGGTTAAAACCGGTAGCGATCACCGTATGGAGAGGCACGTTAAATTAAATGTTCAACTGGAAAGGTCTCGTCTGATGAAGTCTACGCTCCGACCTAACGTGATTCAAATCATAACCCCGAAGCTTTCAACTCGAATTGCAGAATCGCTTTGAATGCCTAGAGAGCTGCGTAACAGTGGAATTAAATAGCGGGCTAGTGGAAACTCTGCAATCAGTTGGGTCTAAGTTTTGCAAGGACAACGCAAATTAAGACCCAATAAACTATCTCAACAGACTCTCGATCTCATGGCGACAAGACGACAGATGAAGCTGCAGTCTTCAGACGATGCGTCACAATACCGGCAGCTCAATAGACGTATATCCAGTTCCTTGCGACGCGATGTTCGTCACTTTAATACAAAGTGTATTAAAGAGGCAATAGAACAGAACAGAGGTTCGAAGGTGTTTGCGAGGAACATGTCTATTGGGCAAAGCCAGCTGATTAGTTTGAAGACCAACGGCGGAAATGTAGTCTCATCCAAACCAGAGATTTTGAGGGAGATTGAGAAGTTCTACAGCGAGTTATATACCGCTACACAGATTCCCGCTTCAAACTTAGCCGAAGACCCGAGAGCTAAGTTAACCCGACACCTATCTGAGGATATCCCGGAGGTCACTTTGTGCGAGATTAGGATGGCTCTGAAACAGCTCAAGAGTAATAAAGCTCCCGGGGACGGAATTACCGCAGAGCTTTTGAAAGCAGGTGGCACGCCAGTGCTTAAGACCCTTCAGAAGCTCTTTAATTCCGTAATCCGTGATGGTATGACGCCTAAAGTGTGGAGCAATGGCGTGGTGGTGCTCTTCTTCAAAAAAGGCGACAAAACCTTGTTGAAGAATTATAGACCCATCACGCTATTGAGTCACATTTACAAGCTGTTTTCTAGAGTCATCACGAACCGTCTCGCTAGTAGGTTTGACGACTTCCAGCCTCCCGAACAAGCCGGGTTCCGCAAAGGCTTCAGCACCATAGACCACATACATACGCTGCGGCAGGTTATACAGAAGACCGGAGAGTATAATCGGCCATTATGCTTGGCGTTTGTGGACTATGAGAAAGCCTTCGATTCGATCGAGACTTGGGCTATGCTTCAAGCCCTCCAACGGTGCCATATCGATTACCGCTATATCGAAGTATTGAGAAGTTTGTACGAGAGCGCCACTATGTCAGTCCGAGTACATGAAGAGCTTACACAACCTATCCAATTGCACCGAGGAGTGAGACAGGGAGACGTTATATCTCCGAAACTGTTCACAGCTGCATTGGAAGATATGTTTAAGCTGCTCGATTGGAAAGGACTTGGCATCAACATCACTCATCTTCGATTTGCCGATGATATAGTAATCATGGCAGAATCCATGGAGGATTTAGGTACTATGCTCAATACCCTTAACAGAGCTTCGCAACAGGTGGGTCTTAAAATGAACATGGACAAGACGAAAGTCATGTCTAATATCCATGTTGTGCCCATACCAATATCAGTTGGAAGTTCTGAACTCGAAGTTGTAGACGAATATGTGTACCTGGGACAAGTAGTTCAAATGGGTAGGTCCAACTTCGAGCAGGAGGTTTCGCGTCGAATCCAATTAGGATGGGCAGCGTTCGGGAAGTTAAGGGAGATCTTTTCGTCCAAAATACCTCAGTGTCTGAAGACGAAAGTCTTGACCAGTGTGTGTTGCCGGTTATTACATACGGAAGTGAAACGTGGTCGCTTACTAAGGGCCTCTTAAATAGGCTTAAAGTTGCTCAACGTGCTATGGAAAGGGCTATGTTAGGTGTTTCCCTACGCGATAAGATCCGGAACACGGATATCCGTAGGAGAACTAGAGTGACCGACATAGCCCACAGGATAAGCAAGTTGAAGTGGCAGTGGGCAGGGCACATAGTGCGTAGAACCGATGGCCGATGGGCGGAAAGGTTCTCGAGTGGCGTCCGCGTAACGGAAAACGAAGCGTAGGCCGACCCCCAACCAGATGGTCTGATGATCTGGTTAAGGTGGCAGGTAGCAGATGGATGTCAACTGCAAGGGATCGGTCCGCGTGGAAATCATTAGGGGAGGCTTCGTTCAGCAGTGGACTTTCTAGGTTGTATGATGATGATGATGATCAGCTCATTAAACGTCCCATCCGAAGGCACGAGCCTACCGTGTAAGGTGATTAGGCTTAGTCGTCCACGCGGGCCAGTGTGGATTGACGACTTCACGCACAACTTTGAATTCTTCCAGGCGTGCGCAGGTTTCCTCACGATGTTTTCCTTCACGTAAGAGCGTCGGATAACGTACATATATTTTCGAAAATTTGAAAACACATTGGTACGTGTTGTGATTTGAACACCCTTCAGTAGGAAGGCGACAGTCCACACCATTGAGCCACCGACGCTCTTTTTTTATGTCTATGGTAATGTTCTTTAACGATGAGATACAAACTTTTCCATCTTAATGTATTATAAATTTATATGTAAATCGAGATCGGAATCGATTTTCTTTAGTTCGAAGAACCGCACCGTGCGGAGGTAAAATGAAGTAGTATAGTCGACATTGAAGCCTACACCGTACAGAAACTAGCAATCCGTAAAAACGAATTAATACTGTAAGACATTTGTTTCTTTATAGCTGCGTAGTGTACAAGCATAAACTAATCAAGATCGCAGCAATTGAGATAACAATTCTGTGCTATTATTTCGTTGTTGACTGTTAAGCTATTTTTTATCTCTATACGCAGATATTTGACCGCCAGCTATTTAATGTATAGTACAGGGGGTTACCGCTATCTCTTAAACGTGTAACTATAATGACACGTCAGCATTTTTGTACCAGAAAAAGCGTAGTATATACTGTAATACTGTTTAACGAGATGGTAGTAACCCACCAGGTTTGCGGTGTTAAGTACAGAAACGGTTTTACGTTGATAACGGGAGTTGTCAATCATGAATCACGAAATCTGAAACTGTTTAAGGTCAATGCTCTAGTGCGGACCTTTTGTCGTCGTAGGCCGCAGATGGCATTTACAGGTTTACTGGGCACGCCTATTGCAGTCTGTGTCATCTCATTATATTTATTTACAGTCTGACTAGCTGTGCCCCCGGTATTTCGCTAAGATATTCTCTCCGCAGTAAACGTAACCGTAATAGCTCGTGAAGTCACGAGCAAGCGCGCAGCACACGCGACGCACACGTGGAACGACATTACTTTATTTTCTAGTTAAAAGGATTTGCTGAAATAAAAGAAGCCTAAGTTTTTCCTTATCACACCCAGCTTCCTGTCAAAAGAAGTCTCAACATGTGTCCAGCCGTTTCAGAGATTACCCGGAACAAAAAGATAGATAGATAGATAGATAGATAGATAGACTCTTTATTGCTCACAATAAATAAATACAAACAAAACCATAAAACCAATACAGGCAAAGGCGGCCTTATCGCTACAAGCGATCTCTTCCAGGCAACCTTAGGATAAAAGAAGACGAAAAATAGTAAGGTAGTGGCAAGAAAAATAGGAAAACAAATAATAGGAAAAAAAAACAGAGAGACAAAACTTTAAAAACATTTTGCATATTATGCAAGAAGAAAAAATGATTATTTATTTACATCAGACACTCATTCTCAGGAAATTACCGGGTATAAGAGACCTAACATCTGTTGTCTCGGGTGACGGCGCAGTGCGCGTTGATGGAGAACTATAACTGTTATCAGTTGTTGTTCTCCTTAATGCCGCTCTGTCATGGTCTGGCGTATCACTTACCATCATGAGCGTCCAGACCGTCCTGTACACTTATAATAAATATATATAAAACACTCAATTTTTTTATGTTGTCAGGTACTTAAGTATTTAAGGCATTTCATATAATTTTAGTATTGCAAAATGTTTTATACGCTTCAAACCGCACTACATTCAGGACATAAAATTATTCATTTAATTGTCGACGGTAACGCTTTATCAAAGTGTACAAAATCACAAGAACGAGTACACTACTATGTTAATATGACATGAAAAATTCTGCTCAACTGACGCGATGTGTCCACAGCAAAACTATGCACATCGTCATACTTTTGCTGCCTTCACTTTTGAGTGAGAGTGCATCTCTAAGGTTGTTACTCATTATTCTACTGGTATACTTTGCATCATTTTAACTTATCACAATCAATATGAAAATACAGATCAGCTTCGTTTAGATGACAAGGCTCAAAGTAAGGTTAAGATTTAACAAATATATATGTCAAATAGTATGATTCCTAAACCGAATTAATTTTCCGCATATTCTTTGAGGATAAAAGTATCCCTTCAAAAGCGAGTTGTTCGAGATTCGCGCGTCATCGACAAAAATATATGGCGGCGCCGTTATCAAAATTCGCGAATGGCTTGTGCTCGCGCATTGGCATGTTTGAATTGCAAACGTACCGAATGAACTGTTATATTGACTTGTTCCTTACTTTGTATAGGTATTATATAAAATTTAAGACAATTCTTTTCGCAGTGACGATATATTGCGAATTATGTTGCATATATATGTAGAGAATGGAATGACCTCCCTGCGTTTGTTTCCGGCCACTTACAACCCCGTGGCATTCAAAAACGAGTGAATAGGCTTTTTCTGGGCAAGCTCGCTCCATCTTAGAGCACGTCTCTTCCCCTAGGATAGTCTGTGCTCAAGAGTAAGCCCATCAGATAAAAAAAATCCCGTCTCTTAACGAAGTACTCATCATCAGCTCATTAAACGTCCCACCGAGGGGCACGAGCCTACCCGAATACGGTGATTAGGCCATAGTCGTCCACGCGGGCCCAGTGCGGATTGGACGACTTCACAAACAACCTTTGAATCTCTTCGCAGGCGGGCATGAAGGTTTCCTCACGATGTTTTCCAACGAAGTACTTAGTTGGATTAAAATACTTTTTACAGATGTATGGAAGAAAAAGGCTTACTGCGACGATCTCAAGTAATGGATCAGGGCATAAGATGATCACACACTTTACATATATTATAATACATATCCACTGACTTCACCAGCGCCATCTAGCCCCAAAGTTAAGCTTGAAGTCTGTATTATGGGTACTAAAAACGGATATACATACTTATATATTTTTTTGTAAATACATACATATCATACATAGAAAATACTCAGACCATTACTGAACAGACATGTTCATGCACAATAATTTGTTACTGCTCGTGGACCGAACCCGGATCATTTGGTAGAGTAGCTGACGTCTCACCCATTCCACCAGATGGATCGTTAAAATGTTTAAGGAATACCTAGTCTTGAAGTGGATAATTAGATAATATGGGCAAAAGTCTTAAAGTATTCCGTCTGAGCAAAAGTGTAAAAGTATTATGAGCGTATCATGGATATTTTAAACTTTTGTCGCGTTGTATTAGCGTTGTACGTAGTAATTTGTACGTTGTTGTTTTCACTGTGATGACTTTAGATAAATTATCAGATATAACTCTTGACCCCTAGGGCGTCATAGATTATGCTTCATGCGATTGATTAATGATTGATGACGTGCAATTGCATGAATTGTATTTTAAAATAACATCCGTATGTCTGAGAAGTTATTAATTGCATCAGCTATGGTTAAGATAACAAAATTACATTTGACATATTGCGCACTTTCCTTGTACACTATTTGCAAAACACCTCAAATATAGTAATATAACGTACAAACAAGATGCGATCCTCGCAGATTTGCTGTATTTTATTGGCCTTTGTTATCTGTATTTGACAATTTGTGGTTGTCATTGAACCGTTTCTTCAAACTATTGCAGTACGCTGCTGGCGTAGGTCTTCCCCATTTTGAATATATCTCGATTCTCCGCTTTCCTAATCCAGCCTAGCGACCTCGAAGTTGTCGGTCCCTCGTCCGGATGTCCTACGCTACGCCAGCCAGACGTGGTCTTCAATCTAAAACTCGTCTGCTCTAGTGTCTGTTATTGAAACATTAGTTTCTACACACGCGAGCCCAGAGCGGATTGGCCGACTTCAGGCACAACCTTTGAATCACTTCGCAGGCGGCATGCGCAGGTTTTCTAACGATGTTTTCCATCACCGTTTTATTATTTGTTGTTAACTATCCATAGTACTACAATACTAAATGAATGTCGGTGGATATTCTGTCTTCAACCTTTTGCAGTCTACTGGAGATAGGTAGCTAGATATCCAGGTCCTTTGCTTTCCAAATCCATGGTCGGTATTTATTTATATATAGCCTCTTGTACTGTGATAGAGGTTGTTTCTCCTCTCTTCAACCTATTGCAGTCCACTGCTGGACATAGGTCTCCCCCATTTTGCGCCAAACATCCCAGAGGTTGTTTACATACTTAGCAATTTGTGAATGTTTTATTGCTATGTTAATTTTAACCCAATGTACAGTTTAGTGTCGAGTTATTTTCCTGTCGCTCCGCCGTGAATCGTTATCGCCGTGCTCCAATGTAAACATTAGCATACATATATTTATTTTGGGATATTTTATGAACACTTAGCACACCCATGTTAGTAGGTGCGCCGGTTGTGAACGTGTCGTCTTATATTTTTTTATTTTAATAATTTGTAATTTAAACAATGAAATAAGTATTTCTGTGTCAAATACAATGATTTCCTTTAACTAACAACTGAAATCTAAAGACACAAAAAATGTATACGCAGCATGAGCCAGAACAGCTTTTTAAATTACACAGAGACAGAATGCAGTGGATTGCTTAAAAATGTTAAGTAGGTACCTAATCCACCTCATGCCAGGTCAATTTTTTATCAATTATCAAGTCTACTTCATGTCTGATCATGATTTTAAATCTTCTATTGCGTATCTATATTTTTAAACTTTTTTGTAACATCATCATCATCATCACAGCCTAAAATGTCCACTGTTGAACAAAGGTCTCCCTTAATGATTTCCACGCGGTCCGATCTCTAGCAGTTGACATCCATCTGCTACCCGCCACTTTAACCAGTTTATCCGTCCATCTGGTTGGGGGTCGGCCTACGCTTCGTTTTCCGTTACGTGGACGCCACTCGAGAACCTTTCCGCCCCATCGGCCATCGGTTCTATGCACTATGTGCCCTGTAACATACTGAAAGAGAATCTAAATAAAAATAATATATTTTATAAACCCCTTGAAAGCCGAGAATCCAGACACGATAGAAAAACTATTTTCTTGCGCTTTAGTGCGTCATTGGCGGACACAGGGTTAAGACAATACACATCCAAAAGTGGTCTGTCTTTAAGGTTTCACATAGCGAAAGCGAGTGGCAGTAAGGCCGGCCCAGTATGTTAAATACGTGTGCAACTTTCGAGGACATAAACAGCTAATCTAAAATAATTGCACTGTCTGCTGAATCGAGTTTTTTTTAAAGATCATACTATAATAGTGGTTCAGTTACTTCCACTTGTCCACGCGGACCCAGTGCGGATTGACTGACTTCACGTGCGCATGTTTCCTCGCGATGTTTTCCTTCACCGTAAGAGCGTCGGATAACGTACATATAATTTCCTTTGAACTTACGCCCTGAATATCGGAAGGCAAAAGTCCACATTATTGAAGCAACGACGCTCTACAAATGTATTTATTTCATGTAAATTATATACAGTGAAATTACAGTACCTTTCCGCCAGCTTGAACAATGCGTCTAGAAATACGCGTTATGCGCAAGCGCACGCGCATAATCGACCCATTAGTCAAGGAGCGCACGTATCGGTTATGCAGAAGGTTTAGCAACGTCCCAGGTTCCCGGAGTGTCGCGTGCCTTGTGTGATTGACCTCCCGCGTTAGTTATCTATGTCATGGCTCTTACTCGGTTTTACCGTGTGTATGCTAAGTATACAACTTGTTATTCGCTAGGATTTGCAATGCAAAGTTTGAGAATGTAGACGCAATTGGAGACGTGTATGTTTCAGATAAGTTGAATTGTATAAGTTTGGTGAACATTTGAATAATTTATTTTTAAGATAAACCTTAAAATTATATCACTTCTAATCGTGCGTTTATTGATCTGAAACATGCATTATAAAGTGACTTATACTACTCGTACTACAGGAGCTTGTATTAGTAATAGTAATTTATAGTAATTTGTTTAGTACCTTTATAATTTTTAACATTAAAAGAATTGTGATTGGCCTCCTGGTAAGTGCAAAAGAACCTGTGTTAGGAGACCCCGCTCTTACATAACAATGGGTTAACTATAAAGTACATACACCAGCATCAATTCAATTCAATAATACTATACATAGTTAATCTTAAGTTAATAAATGTAAAAAGAAGAGAAAAAAACCGACCGTGTATGTGCGTGTATTGTATGATATGTATTCTATTGTATTTTCAAAAAAAAAAACATACATGTTATACATAAAAATATCCAGACTAACATAAACAATCATGTGGTTGAATAATCGACAACTTCATTCCACTTCATCATCATCATAAGCTCATCATATGTCCCCACCGGGGCACGAGCCTATCCGTATAGTGTGATTAGGCCTTAGTCGTCCACGCGGGCACACTGCGGTGGGACTTCACGCACAACCTTTTAATCTCTTCGCAGGCGTGCACAGGTTTCCTCACGATGTGAAGTTTTAGTGTAAAAGTTTCTTCTTTCTTTCAATACCTACATTTGGTTCTAGTGTTAACTGATACAAATGTATAACCTATTACGTGTATGTTTCCAGGGAAGAGACAAAGTGTTGCCAGTCCCCGAGAGTGTCCCCCTCGGCCGTTCTCTTACTATACGCGAGGAGTGCGCCGCCGCTGAGCCCGTTGTTAAAGCCTTAGGGCTTGCTGGACACCGTCGCACCCGACAGGTAAGTCTGTATTCTACGAGAAAGAAAAAACCATTTACTGGCCCAAAGGAAAACAATTTAATATAAACAAGAAACACATACAATAAACTTGGAACAGAACCCAACCGACCACTAGGTGGTAGACCCTATACTGAGTCATCTAGGTAGGTACCACCGCAGTGCCAGATATCGTCCGTGAAATACGATTGTAATGCACTTCTATTTCGGGGTGAGGCCACTGTAGCTTATAAAAATACCGGATATGAGAGACCTAACATCTGTTGTCTCGGGTGTCGGGCGCAGTGCGGCATTGATGGAGAATAATAACTGTCTATCAGTTGTTGGTCTCCTTTAATGCCGCTCTGTCATTGTCAGTACACTTATAACAAAAAAAAATCCGTGCTTCATTTGAACGTTAAGCCGTTGGTCTCATTTGTATTGAGCCCGCGTAGTGGGTTACAGTCCAATCCCCATATTGATGTGCGGAAAGTGTCATAATGATGACATTTTGTATATGTGAAATGGAAGCACTTACTAGGTAGGTAGTTTATATCGACATTATTTCTATGCAACAAAAATAAAGAGAGTAACATTAAATTTGTTCGATTATAATTTATAATCAAAATTCGATTAATTTAGCTTAGACTATTGCGGTAAAACACTTATGACCACACCGTTATGGATTATCTAACAAGTTATATTATTTAAAATAATTTCATGTAGATAAGAAACGAAGCAGTAAAGAAATATAAACGTGACGAGGTAGGTACCGAAGTCAACACAACAACAACATCGAGAGCGAGACTGAAATCGATAATGCGTTATGAGTCGATATGGGTAGGGATGAAACGATACCGTTTAAGTATCGATACTTTGCTCGGTACTGTAATACTGTATCGGTCGTGAAGTACCGATACCTATTCGGTATTGTTTGAAAAGTTTTGATACTTTTTTTTACAAATTTTTCAAGTTATAACTTAGAGAAGTGTTCAAATTATTAATTATTACATTTTCTAAGACTGCTTTTGCAGCGGTACTAAAATATATATTAACTTTAAATGTTTGTTAGTTAAATTAATTCATCATCAGCAGCTCATAAACGTCCCCACCGAGGGCACGAGCCTACCCGTATTGGGTGATTAGGCCTTAGTCGTCCACGCGGTCCAGTGCGGATTGGACGACTTCACACACAATCTTTGAATCTCTTCGCAGGCGTGCATGAAGGTTTCCTCATGATGTTTTTCTTCACCGTAAGAGCGTCGGATAACGTACATATAAATAAATAAATAAATATCCACTGACATTAACACAGCGCCATCTAGTCCCAAGTTAAGCGTGAAGCCTGTATTATGGGTACTAAACAACGGATAAATATATTTACATACATTTTTTTTTGTAAATACATACATATTATACATAGAAAACACCCAGACCATTACAAACAGACATGTTCATGCACACAAATGTTTTGTACTGCCCGGGATCGAACCCGGAACCCTTGTGTTGCAGCCGACCTCTCAACCGCAACACCAAATGGGTCGTCAAATAACATATATTTTTGAAAATTCGAAAATACATTGGTACGTGTCGGAATTTGAACCCTAGCCCTCCCCTCCCGGCAGGAAAGCGAGAGTCCACACCACTGAGCCACCGACGCTCTCATAATAGTTAAATTAATTATTGAAGTAATTATTGTTGAGCTCGCTTTTAAAAGAAATCCTTTCTTAAGATCCAAAGTGAGGTAAATAAATGTGTGCTTTCTAGGAGCGCTTTCACTTCCTGCCAACTGTGAATTGGTTGCGTGGTGACCGAAATGAAAATCTTCATTCGTTCCCCCCCCGCGCGTCACATACCCCGATTGCCGTTTGTAATTGTTGCGCAGTGTATGTGAGATGTGTTGTGTGCGCGGGCAGGTGTACGACGTGTACTCGTCGAGCACGGTGGCGCTGGCGGCGGCGGGCGGCGCGGAGTGGGTGCGCGCGCTGGCGGGCGGCGGCGCGCGCGCCGTGCTGCTGCAGACGCCCGCGCTCGCCCTGCACGCGCCCGCACACACACACCACGCCCACCACTCGCCGCCCGCGCCGCCCGCGCCGCACACGACACGTACGTCTCATATTTTTATAAATAACCAGCTGACCCGACAGACTTCGTGCTGTCAGAAAATTTGTAATGTGCCAATGTTTTGTTCCTACCACAGACATCCGAAGATACAATTAGACTGGACAAGCCGCCAAGTTTATAGGCAGTCCCCGTGTCGCAATTTCTTTTCGGTTCTTACCTGTGAAAAGTTATTATATTTCTTGGTAAATTTATTGATTCATTGCGATGGGGACATGTTACAATTGCACAAGTGTCATTTTGGAAAAAACTGTAATTTCTTCTAATATTCGTGCGTCTTGACTCGTCTCACAGAGCGTAAACTGGCAGCCAGTGTATGCTCGTTGAGCTTACATATGTCGCACTTTAAACGCGGCTCGCCCCATCTCCTGTATTGGGAAATCTGTGGTTCCTACCTTTTTTATATTCTTTGCAAAAATTATCCTGAACAGAACCGTCACCCTGGTAATAATTCGATGTGAATTCAAAATTTTTTATTTAATTATAAAACACTATAATAATTTAAAAGTAATTTTAATGAACTTTATATAATAATAGCAATAAAGCTCAAATTGATTCTACGTTTTAGTTAGAAAACATTTGTATGTGAAAAAGAAAAGGGCTGTTTTTAGGGATTTCCCGGCAATTATTCGATTTTTTCTCGCCGTAAGAACCATACTTGGACTTCAACGAACATTTTAAAAAAATAATTGGCTAAATTGGTCCAGGCGTTGTTGAGTTATGCGCTTACCAACACAATTTGCGATTCATTTTTATATTATAGATGAGAATTCACTGACATGCACCATCCGCCATCTAGCCCCAAATTAAGCATGAAGCCTGTATTATGGGTACTAAACAACGGATAAACATACTAATGTAATAGTTTTTTTTTGTAAATACATAAAAAACACCCAGACCATCACAAACAGACATGTTCATGCACACAAATGTTTGTACTGCCCGGGGATCGAACCCGGAACCCTTGGTGTTGCAGTCGACCTCTCAACCGCAACACCAAATGGGTCGTAATAGACTCCTAATGCAAGGCAAATACTTTCAGGCGACACGTTAGACTTATACGTCTAACTCAAGACACAGATCCCATAATCTCTTTTAGTATCGACCAAATCCGTGATCCTCCTCCTACATATCTCGTGTTTATTACAAAATTACATACGAAAGAGGCGAAACATGGCTCCTTGTACAACAAAATGGTGGGAAAAATGTCGAAAAATATTTAATTTAAGAAAAGACAGCATAACTTTTCATTGGATAGCCACTTTCAAGATTATTATGGTCAAGAATCAATTTAGTCAAAGCTCAAATTACGCTGGTTTGAATTCGTAACCATGGCATTTGTTTATCAGTACATCCCTTTTAAGTAGTGCTTAACCTTTCTTTTATTGGTGTCACGCGTTACTAGGGCTGTGACACTACTAGTGGATTTAGAAAACGGCTAATATACGAGTACGCAATAGACTTTTACTTGAACTATCCTGTGTCAAACAATTTATTTTTAACTTAGTTGCTGCAACTCATATTGGTACAATTATTTTAATATTGTTATTAGTATTTAATGTAAAGTTTTGATTTATTAATATATTCCAAAACACATCAAATTAATCTGTTAAATGTATTAATTTTACTGGTGGTCCTATTTTACTATCCATCGGCCCGCGCACCGCACGACTCCAAAATTGAGGCGCTACTACAGCCTCAACGATTAAAGTCAAAGTCAAAAGTCAAAAACATTTATTTCAAATTAGGCTTACAAAAAGCACTTATAAACGTCAATAAATATACAAAAATAAATTAAAAACCGCTTTTTTTTAAAAAAAATTTGATGCTTTGGAAAAAAAAAGCGCTTCAGTGGTTTGGCCTGTTGAGAAAGAAGCACCCAAGAAAACTCAACAGTGTTGCCTTTTTTAAAAACAATTCCTTAATGTAACAATATATCATAAACACTGAAATAGCTGAGCAGTTTAAGACCACGGATTTTTATCACATAAATATTCGTCAATAGTGTAGCACCCTTTTTTAGAAAGGTGTTGTTTGATTCTAACTTTAAACACATGAAAGGGCAACTCTACAATATTTTGCGGTACCTTATTGAAAAACTTTATACATCTTCCTATAAAAGATTTACCTATTTTATGTAGTCTCAAGTCCGGAACAGCAGGTTTGTTTTTATTCCTAGTATTAAAATCCAGTTTGTTGCTTTGTTTTGTTTGCTAATTCAATACCGAGAGAGACCTTTCCTGTCACCATCTTCTAGTCCTTTTTGAGACAGTTATTTTGACACCACATTAAATCACATAGCTCGAAAATTTATAGAATAGTGATGTCATAGTTTTCCTTACAACGGGTCTCTATCAACTCGATCGAAAAAACAATTTAAATGTTAAAATATGAATGTGGAGTGCTCTTCAAGACATCAAATGCCTGATAAAGTGTCCGCTTCGGGGCATTGACATAATTATTTGTTTCGAGAAATTCAAACATTATCCGTCTAGTGCTAGTGCGAATCCCGTATAACAGTACCATACCACACCAGTAATGTGTTTTGTAGTTTAAGTAATTATCTTTCAGTGTGTAACTGTAATATTATTTCCATGATGTTTTTCTTGCTTTGTGTGTTATGAAAATAAATGTATTTTATTTTAATTCTGTGTACAGTTTGATAAATGTATAAACTATTTAAAAAAGGTAAATTATATGTTTTTATAATATGTACAGTTAGCGAGCCTCTACTGTGCGGTCGGGCGGTGTACCGGACCCCGGCTCCGGGGGATTGGCTGCTGACGATGGCTGTTCGACTCCTGGCCGACACCGCCCACACTGCACAATATAACACGCTTTATATAGCCACGTACGTACCAATATTTTTTAATTTAAATTATTAATAAAGGTTAAAAACATGTTCAGTCTTTTTCTAAAAGACTTTAATTTCGCTTTAACAGGATAATGTGTTTGATGAAATTCTTGTAAACTGTGATTTATTACTTTTTTTTTCATTTTCGCCGTAGAGATGTCTCAAAGCGTCACAAACAATATATTTTCCATAGTGTCTGAATTTCTAGTGGTTAATGGATTAAGCTAGTAAAAATACCGGGTATAAGAGACCTTACATCTGTTGTCTCGGATGACGGGCGCAGTGCGGTCTTGATGGAGGATAATAAGTGCCTATCAATGTTTGTTTTCCTTCAATGCCGCTCTGTCATGGTCAGGCGTATCACTTACCATCAGGTGACCGTCTTGACTGTCCTGTATATTATAAAAAGTCTGCCTCCATAGCCTAGTGGCCTTCGGCTCTCGCCGTGGGTTCGTGTCGGAAGTCGTGGGTTCGAATCTCGGGGGAAGTCACTTTGTAGGATTGTTCCTAGCTTGGTTAGGACATTCTAGGCTGAATTACCTAATTGTCCGAAAAAAAAGATGACTGCGCTTCGTTTGGCACGTTAAGCCGTCGGTCCCAATCTTACTATGGTAGATGTTGACCCACCAAACCGTATTGCGCCCGCGTGGTGGGCTACGACCCAAGCTCGGCATGGCTATGCTGTGGGGGTGGCCTGTGCCTTACAGTGGGCCGTTTTAGGCTGGTGATGTTTCTTTTTTCAATAATTTTTCATCTAGTTGTTACTAAGGCGTCCTGCCGATGATGACTTAGGACGCCGAGATCTGGTCGCTAATAATTGGCCTCTTAAATATCAAATTAAATACTATTTTATTTCATTTAAAATACACAGAAATACAGTACATGCACATTACACATGCGATACACTTTTTTGCCTGAACTAGGTAAACCTGTTTTTCAGACGATATTTGGTTGAATAAGATTTAATAATCACTTAAATTAAATAGAGCGTCGGTGGCTCAATGGTGTGGACTGTCGCCTTCCTACCGGGAGGGCTGAGGTTCAAATCCCGACACGTACCAATGTGTTTTCGAATTTTCGAAAATATATGTACGTTATCCGATGCTCTTACGGTGAAGGAAAACATCGTGAGGAAACCTTCATGCACGCCTGCGAAGAGATTCAAAGGTTGTGTGTGAAGTCGTCCAATCCGCACTGGGCCCGCGTGGACGACTAAGGCCTAATCACCCTATACGGGTAGGCTCGTGCCCCTCGGTGGGGACGTTTAATGAGCTGATGATGATGAATCACTTAAATGTATAAAATAATTATTGAAATTACAAAAAAAAAAAATTTTATCAGTCATCATCTTACAGTATTTTATAAAACAACACAAATATCCACAGTACATTTTATCTAAATAGAATTAAGGTTACATTTTTGGTAGTTCAATGAACAAAATTATAAATATTACAGAACAGTATGATACTTTTGTAAGGTTACTTATCTACTGGTAATAACTTCTCTGTGCTTTATTAGTCATTGAATGAAAGTCGCGCTTTAACGTATTTTTCGTGTACTATACACGAAAGCGGTAATGGGCAGGAAACAGTTTTACGAAAATGTAATTTAATTTACTTTTGTAAAGTAAATTTCCCACGTTCTTTTTTACTCACTGTGAACAATAACGGAGAATTGTTAATCGTAGATATAGCTCATTTAATAACATTATATTGTGTCGTACAGATTATCCGGTCTGGAAACGGAAGTTCTCCCGCACGCGGTCCCGTTCCGGCGGTACGTGCTCCCGCGCATGCGCTGACGTTGTCGGAGCTGGCCGCGCCGAACCCGGGACCGCGGCTCACCGCTGCAGACGCACCTCGCAGACGAACTGGCGCACGCGGTCGTCGGCTTCCTCGACTACGCCACTTCCAAACCGGATTACCTCATGGACGAGATTGTACTGTTATAGTCTGGGACATTTTCAGCTGGTCTGGATTTAGACTCTTTGTGGGGCGGATCGTGGAAGAGATTTTTTTATGTTATGTGAATAGGACGGTCAATACAGTCATCTGATGGTAAGTGATACGCCTGACCATGACAGAGCGACATAATTTTATCAGTTATTGGTCTCCAATAACTGATGGACAGTTATTATTGTCCATAATTGCCGCACTGCGCCCGTCTAACGAGACAACTGATGTTAGGTATTCAATACCCGGTTATTTCACTAGCTACAGTGTCCTAATATTTGATAGTGCTCTAATGGTATTTTGAGCTAGTCCCAATTATATGTCCCAATCTTAGTTAAACAATGAATGCACAATCTCACCTAAAAAAGTGTCCGCGGCAAAAGTCTGCCCATCGCGTCAATTGGGCAGATTTTTCGTTATAATCACGTCGCTCGCTACATGTCATAGTAGTGCTCGCGTGTTTTTGATTTTGTACTCTTCTTTGATGCGTTAAGGTCAAAATTTAACAGAAAATTTGACGTTCTTAATATAACAATAACTTTACGTCTGTCATAGGGTCATTTTTCGGCTGACATTTCTTAGCCATCTAGCTGGTTTAATGTTGATCTAAGGCCATGAGCGTAGCCAGTCTTGGGCTCATGGTGGGCAATAGTGAACCTACCCAACGCGCTCCATTCCCCGGTATTTTAACCGATTTAAAAAAGGAGGTTCTCAGTTGACCTGTTATATGAGTATGTATGTTTGTCCGATTATCTCGCGTTTGCTGAAGCAATTTCGATGCGGTTTTCGTAAAATATTTGTAACATTCAGGAGAAGGTTTTAGTGTTTAATTTATTATTTCGTTTAAATATGTTAGAGCCAGGATAGTTACACTGGGGCAAGCTGGGGCGCTTGCCCCAGTGTAACTACGCCCATGTCTAAGGCCCCGGTCGATGGTTCAACTAATATTCAAACGGCTATAGCAATCAATCTAGGTAGTTTTAGGCTTCTACGGTTTGATTTTGTATTTACCATAGCTATGACAAACTATGGGATGCCAATGGTAATTTGGCTAAGAGCCATCTTAATTCGCTAATTGTCCGGTGATGCATTGAAGGTCATCGGCGGCTAACAGCGAAGTCATTCTGAACCGACCGTCGGTAAGATCAAACTTCGATTTCGCTAAACCCTTGTACTCGTATATACATAATAATATTTCTTTCTTTCAAATGCAGAAACAAAAGAAAATATATGGGTACTTTTTGATCGCATCTAGGGGTTAAAGGGTTAATGCTAGTCAAGCTCTATCATGCCGGGTGAGAGTAACTAAGATCATGCAACTTACATATGAGATTATAACAAGGTTAAAGTCTCTCGGTGATAATAACTGTCCCACAAACATTTTTTTATTGTTTTTCGCGATAAGGATTGCAGCATTTAGTTATTCGCTGATTACATGGTAAACTATATTAGGGCAAAAAAGTATTTATGTTATCGTGCAATACATTACTATATATGTCACTTGGCTTAAAATATTATATAGCGTAACCCTTTGCCAGGCTGAGGTTAATATTCCCACAACAATTTGCACCTTATGCCACTTAGAGTTCAAAATCAATGAATTTTAAAACAAGTTCTTGTCCGTTCAAAATCTAACTGTATTCTGTAATTTTATGCTTATTCTTGTAACCCAATAAAGTAATAATAACTGTAACTTATTTTTATTAGTTAAAGTAAAATTTTAGTTAAGCTAACCGAACTTATATAATAAAATTACTACTGACCGAAAATAGCCGTATTATATGTTTAAATATTTAATGCAGTCTTATAAAAAAAAAGAAATTGCTTATTAACAAATATTCAATAATTTAATGTTTCCTTTTTGTCATTTATTGTATACATTTTGAAGTTATTTATACTGTAAAGACATCCGGGCGATACGAGGTGGTGGGCCTGGTGACCTGTAACTCAGGTACCTTTATCAGACATCAGTCTCACACAATCTATCATGTTCTTATAATGTCTGTGTCATATGTTTGTGTTGAGAAAAACAAATAAAATAAATAAATTCATAAAGTTTTTGAAACAAAATTATTCTAATTAATTAAAAAAGGCAAATTGAGTAAGATAATAATGTATCGAGGCAGCTTATTCCTAGACATAGTAACTAATATATAGATAAAATCCTTTTGAAGTAACAGGGTCGTAGGCTACAAAATTTCAAATGAAACAAGTTTTATTAAAGAGGTAATGACAATGGAAAGACCTTACTGCTTATAATATGCCGGGTTTACCATAACTTAATTTTATAGTTTTAATAAGTGTACTACTTGTACATATATTTAAATGCATAATAATAGTTTGTAGTCAATAAATAGCAGGAAGCATAATATTTTGAATTAAAAAAAATCACTATACTCTGATAACATTTAGGTGATGTTTGAAATGCAAAAGGTTTATTTCTGATTTTTAAAAATGTTTTTTTTATAAATTAGGAATATTACAATACTTTCATTAAATCACAAGTCGAATGACACAATTCTTGATTTATTCGTTGTTTCAATATAATTGAACGACTATATTTGTAAGTATGCATAATTTTAAGTGATTAGAATCATCTATACTAATATATAAAGCTGAAGAGTTTGTTTGTTTGTTTGAACGCGCTAATCTCAGGAACTACTGGTTCGATTTGAAAAATTCTTTCAGTGTTAGATAGCTTATTTATCGAGGAAGGCTATAGGCTATATATCATCACGCTACGAGTAATAGAAGCGGAGCAGCAATGAAGAATGTTTCAAAATCGGGGGTATTTTTTCATACTTGGAGCTTCCGCTGCGTACGCTGCGTAAACGGTTAAAGTTTCACAAAAGTTATGTATAGGAGTATTGTTCTCCTTTTAAAGGTCTACGAAAAAGTCCCGCGACAGCATATGTCTATCTTTTAAGGTTAGCTCACTATAACATATTTTTTGCTAAAAAAATCTGATATTGACCCCGAACCTTTAAAGTTGGAGGAGGGGAAATCCTATGTATAGTGATAAATGTAAGTACCGTGCTATCCCGAATTTAATGCGAGCGAAGCCGCAGGCAAAAGCTAGTAATATATAATAACTATTTGAATCGTTTGATAGTTTTTTAATGCGAAAATGAGAGTTTCATATTTCCCTATTCGCGTAACCGGCATGTGCCGGGCCGCTTTTCTCCCCAAACATATGTTAGGCTACCAAGCCCCCCCCGCAACGCCCTAAGCCGAGGTTCGAGTCCCGTTCGGGGACGCCCTTAGGCTCGTTGTGTAAATATTAAGGCTGAGAGCCATCTGCGCTCGCCACTTGCCCGGTGAAGCTGTAAAGGCCATCTGCGGTCAACAGCAGTAGTCAGTTCGAAAAAAAAAAATTCATATTATACTAAGAAATTATTGGAACCATTCGGTTATTGGGTGGCTTTCTCATTTATGAAAACAATGAATTGTCTGAAACGATGAATATATATTTGTACGTAATCTTAGATTTGCCAAATTTATTTAATATTAGTTAAATTAGTAAATAAGCAAAGGTACCGTTTTTAATATATAATGTTATCTGTAGATATTTTGCCCAGTGATAAATAGGTAACGCCAACGCAGTAATAGCAGATTTGTCCATTGCGTGTGTTGTCGATAGCTACTTTTTGAAGCTAAGGCGGAGTGAATGTTATATGTACATATTGTTATATTAGATACGTTTTTCTATATATGGTTGTTCGTAATTCTACCATACTAAGGCAGCCGGCATCACAAATTGTAAGTGAATATAAAAAATATACCTATTAATTGAAGAAGTATCTATTTGTATGTTGCCTTTTTTATTTTTGGCCCTTATCTGACTATAATAATTCAATAACCGATATATACTGTTTACTTTCTTTTGCTTTATTTGGTTCAGGCAAAGAAAGTTTTTTATGGAATTTACTAAACATCAAAATACTACAAAAATATATATTATTTTGTAGTATTTTTTCAATGCAGTGTTTCTTTATATAGATAAATAGACGTGTTTACAAATTTTAATAAATAACCCCCTGTAGGTCCAATAATTTTTCCATAAAGTTATCTGAAATTAATGGTCTTCCTTGGGCTCTCCCAAAAAAAATATTTTATAAATTGGAATTAAAGTATATAATATGTAAACACTGTGATATTCAAGTATATTTATGTTGATTTTAAACAAATAGCTACTTAATAAATTATTATACAGTTAATATTGTTTAGAAAAATTTCAATGTAAATACAGGGTGTGAAAAATTACCGTACACCTTTTATTAGATAATTACAGTTCTTGAAATTAAAAACAATATATTGTGTGTATAAACATTTACTTATACTGTTTAAACTTGCGATGTCAAAAAATATTCAATAGAATTGTCGTCTTATGTTCTTGAATTCTGAAATTGGAATATTTATTTAATGTGTTATGTGCGTGGGCTTCTGGTGGTTTGAATGTTAACTTACCCTGTATATTTTTGATAAGTGACCCTGTATATTTGTAACTTTATTATGTCATGACCACAGACATCCTAATATACAATTAGACTGGACAAGCCGCCAAGTTTATAGGCAGTCCCAGTGTCGCAATTTCTTTTCGGTTCTTACCTGTGAAAAGTTATTATATTTCTTGGTAAATTTACTGATTCATTGCGATGATGGCATGTTACAATTGCCCAGGATGGCATTTTGGAAAAAAAAACGGTAATTTCTTCTAATATTCGTGCATCTTGACTCGTCTCACAGAGCGTAAACTGGCAGCCAGTGTATGCTCGTTGAGCTTACATTTGTCGCACTTTAAACGCGGCTTGCCCCATCTCCTGTATTGGGAAATCTGTGGTCATGACCGTGGAAAATGCATGATGCAATAATGAGGTGTTGAAAATTATCATTATGGCAAAAAAATATGAAGAATTACGGCCTATGTATATCTTATCGCAGTATGTAGTATCTAAATGGTGTTTGATACGAGTAGATAAGTAAACATACTTATATAACGTGCCTTATATTTGCAGTAACGTAGGTCGTTATCTGT